>PVIH01029293.1:0-13890 GCA_004025045.1 Sigmodon hispidus | reverse complement strand
CAAGGTCTCTTCCCCCTCCCAACACATCTGGTCATTTTTCTTCTCTGCAACTGCCCATCTCCTCCCTGGGCAGGGAGCAGACAGTCCTATGGTCCCACTGACCCAATAATGCTTAGATCAGTCTCCACTTCTGGCCAAATCCAGTTCTTTCCCCCCTCCCTCAAGAGTGAGTCAGGTGTTCCTATAGTTGGAGTGGGGTATGAAGGGTCAGTCCAGGGTGTTTCTGATCCCAAGCTGTTCGGTGGTTGTGGTTTGCTGATTGGGCATGTTTGGCTTTTTTTCTTGTTTGTTTGTTTAGAGACCACTAGTGAGTGAGTACATCCCCTGCTTATCTCTCTGAGTTTGTGAGACTTCGCTCAGGAGGATATTCTCCAAATTGTGATGGGGCTTCTTACCTGACAGCCAAACACTGGCTAGAAGTACTGCCCTCTCTTGCCAACTCCTCACTTGTATGCCAGGGACCAACCCAAGCAGTACCTGCCAAGCAGAATCTGGCTGCTGGCTTAGGCAGCATTTCTTAAAAGGATCAATGGAGAATGTTGGTTTAATATCCCTCCAGTGCTTCTGCTCCAGCCTCAGAGACATAGGAACAAGGCTCTGGCACCAAGTCCCTGCTTCCTGACAAGAGTATTCTCTTCCTCCTCTCTTCGGTCTCCTTCAGTCTCACTCCAGCCCTGTCCCTCAGTACTCCCACAGAGAGTGCTAGTCCAGGCTTCAAGATCCAAAGAAATGCAAATTATGAGGAAAATATTGCCCTTCCACTAAATCCTAATAAGACAAACACCAGAACATTCTGTCAGGCATGCCCTATTGAGTAGCCATGGCCTCCAAACTGACACATTCCTTCTTGATGAGAGGGAGAGGCTGCTGTGACTCAGGAAGCTGAGGAAACGTATTGGGTGCAGGAAGCTAGTGAAACTCAATTAGTTTAGAAAGTCGAGATTTACAAGGCTTCTTCCAGAGATTATAAAAGCCATGTACAATGGCTGGGGAGGGGTGCCTCACAGCAGCCAGCTCCAGGGATGCAGCTTTTGTGAGACATCACTCATAGCTGGGGAGGGGCAGGGTCTTTCAGTGGTACCCAGACTCCTGTAAGTAACCACTCGCCTGTAAATAGCCGCAGGAAACTCACTGGTTCACTTAGCAGCACTTGGTTTGCACCGTTTCATTGGTCTGTGGTGGGTGCCTTGTCTGAGCTGAAGAGGTTTTTGATAATGTCATTCCAGGGGAAGTCACACAATATGATCAGTGGCTTTTGGTCAAGAATATACCACTCTCCATTCCTACACACACACACACACACACACACACACACACACACACACATCTAAACCCCTAACCCAGGCATCTGTCAGTCTGTTCCTAACTTCTATCCCCTCACACCTGGCCTTTAAATCCCGCTCAGCTTCCTTCCATCTCAGCTGATAGCGCCTGATCAATGCTGTCATCTGCTTCCTTCCACAGAAACAGAGCCTCTCCTTTCATACACACACACACACACACACACACACACACACACACACACACACACACAAACACACCCCATCTGGCTCTTTCCTCTGTAACTCCCGTTGTCTTAAGCACAGGTACAGGTTTAATTACATCTTTTCCCTGCTTAGAACTTGCCAGTGCTCTCCACTGTCTATGTCTGACACGGTACCCTTCCCGCAGCATCCAGAGCCTGTCTGGAGTGGATTTGCCTTCTCCCCAGTGTCACTGCTCCCCACACTCTGTCCACCAGGCTCCTTCCAGTTCCTTCCAGCTGCTCAGATCTTTCTAACCATAATGCTGTCTGTTTCCTTCTCTGCACCATTCTCTGCCAGTCCTTCAGACAAACGTCCCTTTCTTTCCACAGAATCTTCTCTACTGCATCCAGACAAATGACTGGCTCACCACTGCTGTCACATCCTCTCCGTTTCTACCTCTAGCATCAATCATACTCATAGTTAGATATTTCGTGTCTGTTTCCTCTGCCGGTTGGTAAACCTTGGGTATACGTGGAGACTGCCGTCACTAGAGCCTGGAGGAAAAGGGAGATGCTTCCATTCTGAGTTGTTTCAAGTGTTTCCTGGAATGTCTGCAGAGCTGGGCTCCATGTACAGAGACCTAGTCATTAGAGGAACTTCCCCAGTAAGCAGACATTTGTTAAAGTTCAAGAAGTTATTCTTCCTTGGGGCTGAAACAGAAGAGCAGAAATGACATAAAAGTTTATCTTCTGTTGTTCAAAATATGTGGGAGAGATACATATTACCTATAACATGAGAAAAAAAAGAGAAAGAATCCCAGGGAGCAGTGAACAAAGTGATAAATATAGCTGAACGTGGGATGACGTGCCTGAGCAGAGGGAAGCGATTTACAGCCGCGTCACACGGCCCTGGAGGGGATTTACAATGTTGTAACTCAGTAGTGTGTCTCAAGCCTCACTAATGCCCACTTCAGTCTCCTGCTCACAGATGACCACACTTCTTGCTCTTAAAAAAATATTTCTTGAGATTAAAAGATAATTACATCATTCCTTCCTTCCCTCCTTTCAAACCCATATATCTCTCTTTGTTCTCTTTTGAATTTATGGCCTCTTTTTTATTAATTGTTATTTTACACACACATACACACACACACACACACAATCAGTTTGTATAATGGCAAATGTAACCTGTCTGAATGTTTTCAGGGCTGATCATTTGAGTAACAATAGACAAGTTAAAGTAAATAGGGTGATGTGGGTGAGGGTTGGGGAGAGTGTCCAGGAGACCTCAACCCTGTTCTTTTGATAAAGCAGGATGGCTGGGCCAAGTGGCTTTAAGATATTTATGAGATCTGAGGAGAGGAGATATCATATCATCAGAATCCTTTCCCTTTCCAGGTGAACTCTGAGCATAGACATCAGCATTTCCAAGTCTGCAAGCCTCCATTGGCCTGATGCTTTCATGGGTAGCTTTGTTCACATACCAAGAAGCCCCCATTCTCTGTCCCCTTAGTTTTTGTCTAGGCGACCCCCAAGTCACAGCCTTTTGTTCCTTGGTCCATACTTGCCCTTCTATGTGGGTCCCCCCCTTCACTACAGACACTGTCCTTCAGCTAGTGAAGTGATACACGCATTCAACCACAGCACTTGGGAGGCAGACACAAGGTTCGCTGCAAGTTCAAAGTCACCCTGGACTACAAAGCAAGCTTTTGTTTCAACAGCAACACAACAAAACCCACCCCAAACGGCACTTTCTTCCAAGTCCAGCTGTGGTGCAATGCTCTCCATTGGCTATGATGGGACAGTGCATCTTTTCCATTGTTACTGACTGTCTTAGGCACTGTTTATAACTGTCAAGAGACACCACAACCATGACATCTCTTATCAGGAAAACATTTGTTTGAGGGCTTGCTTGTGGTTTTAGAAGTGAGTCCCGATGTTATCATCACTGTGGGGAGCATGGTGGCAGGTAAACAGGTGCTGAATCAGTGAGCGCTTCAGCCTCGTGCACAAGCAGCAGACAGAGAGAGACGGACAGACAGACAGACAGACTCTGGTCCTCACATGGAATTTTGATACCTCAAAGCCCACACCCACGGGCTCACTTCCTCCAACAAGGCCACACCTCCTCAACCTTTCAAATAGTGCTACTCCCTGGTGACAAGCATTCAAATCTATGAGCCCATGGGGGAGGGACTTTCTCATTCAAACCTTTGCACTTGGCACTCCATTTCTGGAAGCCCCCTGTTTACCATAGAGTCACATACACATCTTCCCTTCGGACTCTCCCCACACAGTTGAGGCCCCCTTGGAGTCTGGCATATGAAGGAAGCTCAGGGAATTATTTCAGTGGACTGTCTCTACTTGTCTATTCCTTCTGTGGTCTCTGTCCCCCGGGAGCATTTACAACTGTCAGGTATTATACAAGGCAACACATAGGTCTTTGAAATTACAGTGACTAAAGAGCATAACTTCTCCATTTCTGCATAGGGAAACTGAGTCAGAGGCTCCCCTAAGGCACACAAACATCAAGTAGATGTGGCCTCTGGATTCTGATACTACCATACCCCGTCTCCTCCTGGACTCCACGGGCTGTGTGTTTGAGAGCCTGGTTTCTGTCTATCATCCTGGGTGATATGATCTCTTCTCAGCCTGAAGCTGTCTCTTCACAGCTGTAGGATGTAGCTTGGACGGGCAGCTCCAGCAGTGGGGTCTTCAGCCCCAGGAACTGACCAGAAAATCACTTCCTCTTCCCTGCCAGCCCGACAGATGTAGGGAAGTATCACCTGCTAGCACAGCTCTGCTTACAACACTGCCCCTTCTGCTCTACAACCCTCCAGCTGCTTCCCTCCGCTCTGTTCTGAATGGAGAGAGAATCACAGGTCAAAGGAGTTGCTTGTCACAGCAGGCAGGTTCACCTCGGGGGAAGTGTACACTAGAGGTCGCCCTTCGAGGATACGGTGGAGTTCGCCCAGGCTGTCTTTCATTGGCCTCTCCAAGGTTGTAGCTGCTAAGTGGAGAGACTCAGGTGAGAGATGGCTGGGGGGAGGGGAGGTATCATAATAAATTGGAAAAATAATGTCTTTACAATTCACTCTGAGCACTCAGCAAAATCTAAAATATTTTATTAAGAAAAGTGATTAAGCAAATGCTTTTACCCCCAGCACTTAGGAGGCAGAGGCAGGTGGAGCTCTGAGCGAGAGACTAATTTGGTCCACATAACAAGTTTTAGACCAGCTAAGACCATACAGTGACACACTCTCTCTCTCCTTCTCTTTCTCTTACACACACACACACACACACACACACACACACACACACACACACACACACGAGGTGGGGGGAAGAGAGAGAGAGAAGAGAGACACAGAGAAAGAGAGAGACAGAGGGAAAATTATTTGGAGGCATAAATTATCTGTCTGGAGCACCCTGGCCAGCCTTGAACTTACAGTTGTCTAGATCAGACTCCTAATTGTTGGGATTACATACCCAAGTCAACACATCGGTTCTGGATGTAGCTGTTATTACTATATATATTTTTTGAGACAATGCTTCATCTTTCCAGTGCTCCTTCCCACTGATATTACAGGTGTGAGTGACCACTTCCACACAGAAAAGAACCTAGAAAGCCTGGCCTTTGTTTTTGTCTGTTCATTGAACTGAGTTCAGTTTGAATTGACTTTACAGTTTTGATAATAAGATCTTATTTCCTGCCACTCTGCCATGTTCTAGCCTTTCCTTTTCAGTCTCTATTCCAGAATCCTCAGAATTGTTTTATTCAAACTGGCCTGGGGAATAAATTCATATAATATGTGAGGAGGCCTCATTTTCTGGTCCACCTCACCTTTAAAAATGCATATTTTTTTAAAGAGTCATCTAGCTAGCATCAGGACAAGGCCTTCACCAAAAGAGGAAATCCTTAATAATCCATAACAAGAAGGCATCTGAGGAACAATGAAGAAAGACATTTTACAGCCCTTGAAATGATGGCCAGTCCAAGGTCTGCAGGGTGACCTTCCATAATGCCACGGGAACAGCTGGCAGCCAGCAAGCTTACATGACTCTTCAGAAGATCGGAGTGACATGTTGTGGCCACTGCTGGTTAAAACTGCTATCCCCGGTTGTGGTGAAATGGTTCACAGCTGTTTAAAAGTCAGTCGCTGCCAACTCTGGGAGTGTGAGAAGGACTGCTACAGCTACAGCGGGGCAGTGCTGCGGCATCCAGGTCGGAGAAGTGGGAATATGGCAGTGCCTGCTGTGTGTAGGGTTCTGGCCCTATACCAGCAGAGATGCTCGTCACTGCATGAGATGCTCGTCACTGCATGCAGCAGGGAGCAGTGGGTGTGGTTCCCTCCTGGCAGGATCCTGCTCAACAAAGCAGTGAAAGCAATCCCAGGCACACTGAGCCCAAGTCTCCGTGTACTTTCATGTGAAATTACTAGGAATTACTGACATTAAGAAGGAAGGGAATTGGAACATAAAACTCAGATTATCCCCAGAGAGATACTCCATCAAGAAGATGAGATGGGTTTCTAACAGGATTGCTTAGTAATATGGAAGAGGAATTCATATGCACACGCTGGAAAATGCTTTAAATTTCTTGATTTGATGAAGAAAACAGTCACTAACCTCCCCATGGACTGTTACCACCAAGGCAAACTAGTTATTGAGTACTACCCTCTAAGCCAAGATTATTGAAATATTTAGGATTACTGACTGCTTAAGAAAACCATGAAAGAATTTTTTAGCTCAATTAAAAAAAATTTGCAGAAGCTTTCTCTGCCCAAATTGGACGATCCCCCCAATACATGCTATTTATTACTAGCAGTAAATTCTCAAGTTGAAAGGCACTTTCAATGACTGTCAAATTTTGATCACCCATGCTACAGGGAAACTAAATTATCCTTCTGTTCCCCTTCCACAAAATCATTATGAAAAATTGGAGTTCAGAGCCAAATAAGTGGGGCAGCTATAAACACACGGAACAGCTGATTAATTAAACATGTATGGGTTTCCTGAAATTTTAATAATTTTGATTTGCTTGCTTAAAAATTTCATAACTTGTTTTGACCCCTTTACTCATTTTTAACATAAAATTCCACTTCTGTATTAGTTTGCACTGATTTGTTGTCTTCCCCTTTTACCCCTGTGAATTCTGACTCTGCCTGTCCACAGCTTCCAGGGCCAGACAAGCTCAATGAACAGGTGGTGGCACCTGTGTGTCCACATTTCCCACGAGAGTTCCCCTTCTCTTGCTCTCCACAGCTCCATTCCCTCTAGCAGAGGAAGGCTCAGGATGTCAGGTGACCTGTTCGGTCTTATTCAGCTAGGAGGTTGCAAAGTCTAGGGCCACCCACCTACCTGTTTCTGTCCTGTTTTTTTCCTTTTCTCGATTCCAGACTCAAGTGCAAAATTCTCAGACTTGATACAGTTTTGCTTTATAGGGTGCACCAAGGACTTAGAAGGGGAAACTGAGTCAGAGCTGACAGACAGATCAGCAGTCTGCAAGGTTTTCCTTCCTGTACTACCCAGTGCTGGTCCAAAACTCAGGCAGTGGCTAGAGTGTCACTCACTGCCACTTGGGGCCAGCTGGGCAGGCTGGGGATGGTGAAACATGTCTTTAGAAGGTGGATGCCTCCAGGGGCCACAGCAGTAGCAGCAGCTTAGCCTTCCCATTTTATTATCTAAGCCACAAAGGGCTGGGGGAGCTATGCCCAGCTGCAGAGGCCGGGACACTGGGAGAGGGCCCCACAGATAATTTCCAGCCAGGAAACCCTGGAACCGGAGAGCTTCCAAGATAGCTTTGTAGTCCTTTTCCTGAGCCCAGTGCGGTTCCAGTAAAACAGGTTGATAAAGCGTGTGGTGGCTCAGGGACGGGGCCTGTCTCTACCATGTGCAGTTTCCAGCTCTTCTCTTCCATGTCTGGAACCTAATTTCTGGCTACATTGGTTTGGGGTGCATTCCAATGACCTCATTTAATACAATGCTTCTCTGAAGACCCTGGTATATCACACTCCAGCCAATTTTTTTTATCTCTCCCAGAAATCAGGTAATGGCATCTTGAGATGCTCTCTTTGGCAGTTTGCTCCTTCCCACTTGTAGCTGTAGAAAGACCTGGTTCCTCCAATCTCTAGATTAGGACAACTTTGCCTTATAACTTTACTTTTGCTGGTTCCTTCCTGAATCTTAGCACAGAGGCCAGGCTGGGCTAGACCCTTTGGTGTGAACTTTACCTATCCTGCCCCAAGAATTGAAGTAACTCTTCACCTATGTTCTATTAGAAAATCCAGCGAACTCATTAGTCCCATCATTCTGGACTTTGATGAGGTCTACTTTTGCCTGTCATTGGTGCACATCAACAGTGACTGGTAGGAAAAGTTAAGAAAGTAGACCATCTCCCTCATTTTCCCCTACACATACAAAGTTCCTTAGAAGTACCAGGTGAAAAGTTTCAGATTTGAGACTCAAGGGATACACTGAGACAGATTTCCTTTGGGGTAAGAGATTTACTAGAAGAGTTGTTAATGGCATGGACAGACAGCAGCATGGTAGAAGCTCTGGGACACATTCAGGCCCCTGTGACCAAGTGGATGTCCCTTCTCCTACGTTTCAGAGGAAGAGAAAGGGTGTTGGCTGGCTGATGTCTGTTGGATACAAACCAGAATCATCTGAGAAAATTGACCCTCATTGAGAAAATGTCTCCATTAGAGGATTGGGCATGGTGATGGACATCTTTAGTCCCAGATCGTGAATGCAGAGGCAAACATATCTCTGTGAACTTGAGGCCAACAACTGCTAACTAGGTAATTTGTATTTGCCTAGCCTCTATCTTTTCTATTTTACAAGAAAAAAATCACTAAGAAGAGTGTTCAGAACATAACAGAGTTTATTATTAAAACTGGTAGTGATTGTATATAGGTAGCAGGTATGTAGATGTAGAGCTGTATGTGTGTACACATTTGGGTGTGAGTAGATGTGTGTGTGTGTGTGTGTGTGTGTAGGGGCCAAAGGTCAGTCTGAGCTATTCCTCCTGAGCTATATACCTTGTATTAGTTTTGTTTTATTCACCTTGTTTTTGTGCCTCTCACTAGGCTCTGTTGATTCTAGTGATTAGGGTCATTGATTAGGCTGGTCTAATTGTCCACCATGCTCCAGGGATCAGCCTGCCTTTACTCTCTAAGCACTGGGATTGCAAGTGTGTACCACACAATTGTATGTTTATATGGTTGTGGGGACCAAAATCAGATCCTCAAGCTTGTGAAGCAAACATTTTCCCAGCTGAGTTGTATTCCCAGTCTGGCCAGTAGTGATTTAAGAACAGCCACATAGTGTGCCAGGAAGAGATGGGACTCCTTTATCTGTCTCCACACATCAAAATGCCTGTTCCGCCTTTCCTGTCATTCCTAGTACGTATCACAGCACAGGGTGAATAAAAAAGGAGACACCAAACAACTATTTGTGGATTCAAATGGTTGATGAAGAACAAGAGAAAAAGCACCAAGCATGGAGACTCAGGAAGGGAGGAGGGTGGGGCAATGTCTGAGCCAATTGCACGGCTTGGGGGCCGGAAGGGCCACACCCTATCAATATCCCAGCCTGTAGGGATGTGGTAACTAAGCTGAACCTTGCAGCACTTTGATGATAAGTGCTCTGTGGGGAGGTGTAATGTGTCTCTATTTAAAACCAGTTTCAGAGCTGGAATTCCTACTCTGAGAGGTTTCTGGCAGGATTGGGACGCCATAACTTTGGAGAGAATGCAATAAACTAGAAATTTCCTCCCAGGTGAGCAAGAAACCCTTCAATGTTTTGAAGAGAACATTTTCTGGAACTTTGCTCATCCTGTAGCTGATCTGAAAATTATTTCTGTTTGTAACTGAAGCGCATTCTAGTTTGTTCCCTAAATCTAAAAGATGGGCTGGAGCCAAGGCAACCCACGTATACGAAAGAGCACAGCAATTTCACTTTAGACAGGAGCTGTGAACTGAGTAGCATTTAGTGCCCTGGAAATATCACTGCTCACTAGTGGCCCAGGGTACAGTAGATTTGGAGCCTGGATCAGCTTAAACAAAGAATCACAGAGTGTAGGTGCCACAAATATGGTTCAACTATTCAATGACTAAAGAGAGATCAAAAATACATAATAAAATAAAAAACTCTCCTTTTAGGAACAATACACAGCAAATAAAATGCCAAATAAATATGTATAGCTTGATGAAGACTAAGGAGCTTCAGTGGAGAGAAGTGAGGGATATCGGGGTTGTGATGGGTCATTGATTATCAACGTGTTGGGATATGGAAGAGAACACTGCAGAGATAAGTCTCTGCATGCCTCTGTGAGGAATTGTCTAGATCTTGTCAACTGAGATGGGAATCCTGAATGTGAGCAATACATTTTAAATATTGGGGTCTCAGACTAAATAAACATGAGGAGAGCTGGGTACCAGCGTTCCTCCCTCTCTGCTTTCTGACTGGGGACACATCTGCACCAGTGACCTCCTTCTGCCGTCAGCATCCCTTCCGTGGCACGATGGACTCTATTCTCTCAAACTGTAAACCGAATAACCCCTCCCTCCCTGAAGTTGTTCTCATCGGGGATTGGTTGCAGCAATAACATAAGTAACCAATACAGCGAAGACGGGCCTTTGCTGTGATTTACCTGACCATGTTGTTCCTAAGCCTTTGGAAAGAAATGTGAAAGGGTTTGGAACACTGGGCTTGAAAAGCCCTGAACGCTGTTAGCAGAGTCTCCTGCAAGTTTTGAAGATCAGATTTGGGAAAAAAGGGCAGCTGAGGTTAGAGAGGCGAATAGGACGAGGTGTGCATGCTTGTGTAAATGTGCATGTACATGCGTGTGAGTGTGTGTGTACCTGAACATGTGTGTCACGGCATTTGAGGAGAGATCAGAAGGCAATTTATAGGAGTTAGTCTCTTTTTCCACTATGTGACCCTGGGGATGGAACTCAAGGTATTAGGATTGGAAACAAATACCTTTACTGCTAAACCATCTCCTTGGTCCAAATCCGGCTGCATTCTGCCTGCATCCTCAGAATTTGAAGCTAAACACAAGAGAACTTGACTAGTGTTTTTTGGTGGAGTAAATATCAAGACAGTGTAACACTCGGGTTTCTGCACAATCAGGTCTTCAGCCAAAGAGCAAAGGGTAGAGCAGAAAGATACAAAATGTGCTGTTTGGTGAGAAAATAGCAAGAATAAGTTCAGCCTTATAGATATGTCAGGCTTGAAGTAGCTGTCGTTGTTAAGGAGGCGAGTGCCATTAAAGAGCAAGATGGCTTTGGCCCTGGGACAACAGGAAAGGCGGTCCGAAGCCAGCACCATGTGCTACAACACTACCGAGTTTTATTTCCAGCTCTGAATGGATACTTAGTTCCCAAGAATCTCATTGGCAGCAACTCTTTTACTCAGTTTTGTTTGTTTGTTTGTTTTGTTTTTGGAGAAGAAAATGCCTTAGGTTCTCTCTCACTAGATGAGCTAGGTGACGTCTTGCTTGAGGGCACTCTTTTCTTTATTCAGTGATGAAGTGAAGGCTTTTCCTTAATGGTGCTGATCTTATCTCTTTTAGTATATCCATCTGTGTTGGGTGTCAGATATATGGAAGTATCATGGGCAACTGAGGAAGATTACTTATTTATTAAAGGGATTCAGAGGAGAGCACACAGTTATACAGGGGGAAGGTGCAGTTGTGCTGTTCCTGGAAGGCAGGCCTCGTTCCATGCAGCTTCTCTCTGGGGGTCAGGTCCTCCGTCCAAGGGCACCAGAGAAAAGGCTTGTGTATGTGTACCCAGTATCTTAAACTGGTCCTAGGGCCATACCCTGAATACCGGCACCCTAAGGCCATAGGTAATTCCCAGATCTAAGCTGGTCAAGAGGCCATGCCTTAAGGTCAAGGTGTAATAGTACCTGCTCTCTACTACAAGCCTTGGCTGAAAATCAAGTTTTCTGGTGCTTTTTTTTTTTTCCAAACTGTATGTTTATATTTCTTCTTGACCCATTTGTTCTTTCTCATTGTAAATCTACATAACAGCCATTATAATAACTATCCTAGAGCGAAGGAATTGGCTCAGCAGCTAAGACCACTCATTGACTGCTCTTCCAGAGGACTGGAGTTTGATACTTAGCACCCACACAGCAGCTGACCACTGTCTACAACTCTACTACTAAAAGATATGATGTCTTTTTCTGGCCTCCAAGGGCCATAGACACACAGGCAGGCAAAATACTCATAAACATCAAATGAAAACAAAGGTTAAAAAAAAAAAAAAAAAAAAACCAACCTGTAAACAGACTGTTTTGTCCTGCCTGCCAGTTCTGGAATAACCACTCAGAGGCTTATATTAATTATAAATGTTTGGCCACTATTACTAGCTAGCTCTTACATTGAAATTAACACATTTCTAATAATCTATTTATTACCAAGTGGTCCATGGCTTAACCAGTTCTCTGGCATCTTGTTCCTTGGGCGGCTGGCTAGCATGTGCCCTAACTCACTTCTGTCTTTAGTTTCAATGTAGCATCCAAGCTTATTCTGCCTGGCTATCGGCCAGAACAGCTTTATTTATCAACCAGTGAGAGCAACAGATATTCACAGTGCACAGAAAGATCATCCCACAGCAAAATCCCATAGAGTCAACATTTTGCTGCTTTGAAATTACTTTTAACAAATTAGTCCTTCACTTTTTAATTTATTTTTAGGCAAGTTCTTAGAATGAGGGCAGAAGGCACCTGATTCTTTGCCAAAATATAACAAGAATGACCCCTAGCCTAGTTCCCAACATTGTTCCTAGTTCCCTGAAGCCTTTCGAGCAAGATCTTCCTGGTCTGAACATCCCTTGGCACTGCTATCTCCCAGGCTCTTTAACCTCTGCTTCTGCTAACAACACACATAAAAAATTAACTTTTTTGAGACATGTTTTTCTCTGTGTAACAGCCCTAGCTATCCTGGAATTCAATTTGTAGATCAGGCTGGCCTTGAACTCACAGAGATTTGCCTGCCTCCGGAGTGCTGGGATTAAGGTGTGAGACACCACACCTGGCTAAAAGATTAAATTCTTAAATCATTTCAATCAAGAATGCAAAACTTCTCAGTTAAAAATATTCTAATATTTATTGCAGTTTCTAACAATTTGTAACCCACAATTCTGTTAGCTAACTAAAATAATTCTTAAGCATTGTCAAAACAGGAAAGAAGAAAAGTGTTGTTTTGAGGAATAAATAAAATAATAGCACAAAAATCTTACTACACTGCACGACATACAGTAAAAAGCAAATGCTCCTTTTGATTTTGGTATCAGAAGCTTTGCACGGGAGAAGAAAAAGGAGTTTTTAGTTTATTTATTTTTGTGACCTATGCTATGGCCAGTGTCTCCCATTCTATTTTTCTTGGCTCCTGGAGACACACTAGGGACAGACAAACTGGTTCATGAACTGTACTCTGCTTTTCTAACCTATACATTGCTCAGTTCACCCTACTCCACAGCCCAAATCCCAACCTCCTATAAAGTACCATCTCTAAACTAGAAGCAGGATAGAAAGGGGCTTACAGAGCACCTCATGTCATGAACCTTTCATTGAAATAATTTTCAGTCTTCTGATTGTCATTGAAATGTGCCTATTTTCCCATCATTCCTTGCCCATGAATGAGCATCTACTTTTTGCTTTACATTATCATCTCTCAGCACTTCTGCCTTACCACCGGCTCATCTGTGCATTTGCAGATGACATGCACTGCACAGTGTATGTAGGCACCTGCTTTGCCTAGCACACCTTTGGTCCTGGCAGAGACTGTTGAACGTACTGAATGAAGAGCAGACTGAGGCTTGCACAGTGCTGAAATCTTGCCAAGGTGTGATAAGTGTGAGTTGGCTCAATTATGAGACTGGAAATCATGTTTTTCTTTTCTCCTACCACCTAGGACAGAGCAGGCCAGGTTGTGACTTGTTGCCCAATGTAGTACCCCCCAGACAATCTAAACAAGAACCAGATCATTGAAGTTATGATCCTCATGCACCTTGGTGAAAGAGGCAGGGGCTCTGGTACAAATAGCTCGAGGCACACTGCCCAGCCAGTGGTCATACCTCTGGAGTCATCTGGAGACAAGCATCCTACATGACTTTCTTCTCCTGCTTCCTTTTTTGCTGACACAACAACATAGCCATAGGAACAGATGTTCCCGGCCTCTGGGGAAGGTGGCAGGGCCCCATTACAAGTCCCTTCCCTTCTTCCTTGTGTATTGTCACTTTTCTGTTGCTGGGATAAAACACCACTACCAGAGTCAGTTTAAGAAAAAGAGGATTTATTTTGGTATCCAGTTCCAGAGGGATAAGAATCAGTCCTGATGCAGGGAGGCATGGCTGTAAGGAAGCATGGCTGCAAGGAGGCATGGCTGCAGGGAGGCATGGCTGCAGGGA
>PVIH01029292.1:0-13892 GCA_004025045.1 Sigmodon hispidus | reverse complement strand
TGTATGTCTGTGTATCTGTGTGTGTGTATGTATATCTGTGTGTGTGTATCTCTGTGTGTTTATGTGTGTGTGTGTATGTCTGTGTATCTCTCTCTGTGTATGTCTGTGTATCTGTGTGTGTGTGTATGTATATCTGTGTGTGTGTATCTCTGTGTGTGTGTATGTCTGTGTATCTCTCTCTGTGTATGTCTGTGTATCTGTGTGTGTGTGTATGTATATCTGTGTGTATCTCTGTGTGTGTGTATGTCTGTGTATCTGTGTGTGTTTGTGTGTGTGTGTGTATGTCTGTGTATCTCTCTCTCTGTGTATCTCTGTGTGTGTGTATGTCTGTGTATCTGTGTGTGTTTATGTGTGTGTGTATGTCTGTGTATCTCTCTCTCTGTGTATGTCTGTTTATCTATGTGTGTGTGTGGTACACGCACATATCTATGTGCTGGTGTGCACACCTATGCGCATGAGACCCAGAAAGGACATCTGTGTGCCTGCTCTGTCGCTTTCTGCCTTATTTCCTCCACTGGAGCCAGTTTGGTGGCCATCCCGCAAGTCCTACTGACCCTCCTGCCTCTGCTCTGCCCCCACATCCTTTGAGTTACAGGTACACAGACACATCCAGTCTTTATGTGAGAGCCGGATCCGAATACATGCTCTCACACTGGTGCAATCAGAGCTCTCACTCACCAGGCCGGCTCTTCACCTAGAAGAATATATATATTTCTTATATATATATATATATATATATATATATATATATATATATAAGAAAAAAGGCACAATTTTAATTTTAATAATATATGAGCCCCTTGATTGATTTTTATGTTGTATGCAAAATAACCACAGATGACTCACTTAGGCCTGCCTGCCAGGCTTCTCATGGCCTTGCTGTGGACTTCTGCTGTTTTTCACTTTTTAGATTTTAGTTTATTACATGTCCCCCTTCCATTTCCTCATTCTAAACTCCCATCTGCCCCTCCCTGCTCACCTTCACATCCATGGCCTCTTTTCTCATCAATTGTTATTGTATACATATATTAGCATATACTTATGTATTCCTAGCTATAACCTGTTGAGTGTGTATAATGTTCCTTGTATGTGGTTTTCAGGGCTGACCTTTGGCCCTGGACACCAGTTGTGCTTTTCCCTGGTGCGGACCCCTCTCCAGGTCCAGCTATCCTCAGTTACCTGTAGTTCTTTGTGTAGTTGAGGCCTCATGGGCTTTCTCCCCTCTGGTTTGCCATGGTCCTTGGTATCATCCTTCTGGGTGGTCATGATGGAGAGACTTTATGGGTGAAGCTTCTGATGTCACTAGGAGACAAAGTGCCCCTCCTCTGGCTCTTACAGCCTCTCTGCTTCCTCTTCTACAATGTTCCCTGGGCCATAGGTGTGAGGAGGGTCTGTAGATGTATCCACTGGGACAGGGTAGCTGGGGACTTCCCAGTCACCTTTTATCTTGGCCTAGCCACAGGGGCTCTGCCCTTCTCTGCTCTCACTGAGCATGCTTCTTTCAGCAGCCTCTCTATAGCTCTCAATTCCATCCTACAATCTAAGTTTAAATGTCACCTCCTCCTTCACATCCTCCCTGCATGGCCCCTAAGCACACTCAGGTTCCACCGGCACGCTGCCACTGCCTTTCCAGTGCTTCCTGCTTATTTACATGCTATGTTTCTGCTGTTGAAATGTGAGATGTCTTCACTGGTGTGTCTCCAGGGCCCAAGACAGTGCTTGGAATTCAGTGTATATATGATTAAATTTGCTGCAATAAAAACTGTTTATGAGCAAATAAATATTGAATGTATTTCAAATATAGGAGCCAGGACTTGATGCAGTGGGGGTGGGGGGACAATGCCTTACAGATTTCCTCATGGCTCTGTGGGTAAAGGCACTTGACACTGGACCTGGCCTGAGTTTGGTCCTGGGGACCAGCATCATGGAGGAAGAGAACTGACTACTTCTTATAGTTGTCTTTGGACCTCTGCATGCATCCCACTGCATGCACACACAGACACAGACACAATAAACAAACTTCTAAAGGTTTTTAGAGAGTTTCTTTTCACTGAGTGATTTCTTCTATTCCACTCACATAGACAGTTTCAATTACATCTTTGGTCTCTAATGTGACATGTGTTCAAGTCACGTGTGTTCCTCATTTCCACTGTGACTTGCCTTATAGGAAGGGGTGTGGCAGCTTATGCCATCGTGGAATGCATTCTTCCTCTGAGTCAGGAAGCCACAGGCATTGGTATTTGCATTCAGCATCCATTACTCAACTGTTGGCCTCATCATTCTTGAAATGCATAGGTTTATGAGAGCCCAAAGTTTGTTGAAAGTTTTTATTGGTGCCCATTTATTTGATCTTCCCGGTCCCTCTGTTCTACAAAGCCTCTGACAGCCAGTCTGCTGGGGAACCCTGTGAAGAGGGATCTAGTGAGATTCTATTTTACTTAACATGCTGATGGAGATGGAATTAGTGGCTAACCTGGTGGCACATGTCTGCTAGCCCAGTACCTAGGAAACAAAGGCAAGATCAGGAGTTCAAGACTGACCTCACCTACATAAGGAATTGACGGCTGGCCTGGGTTACATGAGATTCTGCCTCAAAAATAGAGACGGAGGGAAGGAGGGAGAGAGGGAGGAATGGAAGAGAGAAGAGAGAGAAGAAAAGAGATAAGAAATAGAGAGCGTAAATGGTCTTTTCGTTCAAGTCTCAGTCTTCAACCTTTTCAGTCTCATCATGGCCCCTCTTACATGGCATTAAAACCTTTGATCTCTTAACAATTCTGTGATTGGCAAAGTAGGAAACATTCTTTCCTGAAAATATTTATACTGTCTCATTGAGAAGACACATACATACATAAGAGCAGAGATACTGTTCCTGAGTGGTAATATAAAGAAGCCAAAAGTAATTACACAAGTGTGTACAGATGCAGGCGAGACTAATTGTAGATGGTCACATGAAATCTCTGACACAAGGAGAGTCCAGACTTGAGGTCAAGGGAAGAAAGATGTCAGAGTCTCCTTCATGGAGGGCCATGGGCTGTGAACATGTTGGTGGGCACAGCACCTTGTGAAGAATGTGGGCAGCCAGTTAGCTTGGCAGCAAGAGAGCAGCCTTAGGAAGTCAAGAAGGATGAGGATGCTGCAGGAGGACACCCCCAGTGCTGGGTGTCAAGGGGGGCTTAGGCGTTCTTTGACCTATATTTTGGTGGAAAGACATAAAGACTATTGCATGGTCTGAAGAGATGGCTTAATCCTGTACTTGCAATGAGAGCAAAGGGACCGGGGCTGGAGAGATGGCTCAGCGGTTGAGAGCGCCGTCTGCTCTTCCAGAGGACCCGGGTTCGATTCCCAGCACCCACATGGCGGCTGACGGCTGTCTGTAGTTCCAGTTCCAGGTAAAACACCAAGGCAAATGAATAAATGAATAAAGTTAAAAAGAAAATAGTTAAAAAAAGAAGAAAGCAAAGGGACCTAAATCTGGGTCCCCAACACCTATGCATCTGTAGGCCATCTGTAGTCATGTATATCTGTAACTCTAGACCAAGGTAGAGATGGACACACCCTTAGAACTCAATGGCTAACCAGGCTAGCCGAATCCATCAGCTCCAAGTTTGGTAAAACCCTGTTTCAAGAAATAAGGTAGAAATCAACTGAGGAAAACATTTAAGACTAACTTCTGGTACACACACACACACACACACACACACACACACACACACACACACTGGTGCACACTTGTACATATACAAGACTATTGCAAGACTAGTGTGATAATAATCTGTGATATGTCTGGTATAAAGCAGGATCATGGATAACATGGCAGCTGGAGGGAGTAGATGTAACACACACAGAAATGCACACCAGGCCAGACTGCCTGAAATTAGGGAGAGCATGGGAACGGTAGGGTGGCCACAGGGCCTCTGCCTGTCGGGTTAGCTGACTGAGACAATGAAAAAAAAACCCTTTGGCTGGGTGGCAGTGAAAGAATTGAGATAAAGAAATAATAAAATGCAAAATTGGCGTACGCACGTGGTGCCCAGGTGTGGACACTGCCAAAGACATCTGGAGAGATGAGATGTTGGAGTGTGTGCTGTGTATTTAACTGAATCTCACTCTCTTCTCCAGCTCTACACCTTTGCTGCCCATTTGTCTGTCCACCCCTGGTCCTTTCTTAGCAATTCACTGTGAAAAATCCATAGTAAAGATTTAGCTATTTCCTTGTGAATTTTCTGTATGGTAATATTAAAAAAGGGAGGGAGTCTTTAGAATCCAGTAAAGGCTTTTCAGCCTGAGATAGTTATTTATAAGGTTTTTAAAAAATAATTACTTTTAAATTCAAAATCTCAAGCTTTTACATTAAACATATCTATTTGTTATAAACCTAACAAATTGATACTGATCCATTTAATCATTTTAAATTACATTATTAATTTAATAATTTGAATATTTTTCAAACATTTTCTGATTAGAAAAATCTTCTCAGGGCTGGAGAGATGGCTCAGCTGTTAAGACTACTACCTGGCCTTCCGGAGGTCCTGAGTTCAGTTCCCATCAACCACATGGTGGCTCACAACCATCTGTAATGAGATTTGGTGCCTTCTTCGGGCATGCAAACAGACATAATAATATATACATAATAAATAAATAAATCTTTTTTTAAAAAAACTTTAAAAAATATTCTCAAATTATAAAGTAATTCTCATTAAGCTAATAAATTAGCTAGGCAGGGTAGTGCATGTTTTTAACACTAGTACTCTGGAGCCTGAGGCAGGAGGATCACAGATATCAGAGGCCAACTGTGGCTTCATGAGACCCTCTCACAACAAAACAAAATAAAGAAGCTGTACAGATAACCCAGCAGGCAAGAGTGATTGCCACCTAAGCGTGGGGACCTGGGGAGTTTAAATCCCCAGGACCCAGGTAGAGAGCCAGACATAGCTACCATGTCTGTAACCTAAGCACGGTGGGGAAGAGGCGGGACTGCCAGGACATGCTTGCTGCCAGCGCAGCCTGAGCTTCATAGAGACATTCAGAGAGAGAGAGAGAGCGAGCTATTAAAACTCAGACATGTGAATTTTAATTTTTCTTAAAAATCTCAAGCTAGTGAGTAAACTTAAAATGTCTGTAATTTAAAATCAAGTCAATATTAGTAAGTTATATTCTCTAATTCAGCATAGTAAGTTATATACTTTAACTCAGCATTACTTGGTTAATTTTAATTTGTTATTATTTCTAGTAAATATTATTAAACATTGGAACTATTTAAAATATCATACACTAGAAACACTTAAAATACCACACAATAGACCTCTTAACACAAGAACGTTGGAAGTGTGTGTCCCTCTCTACCTCTATTTTATTCTAAGTCTTTCCAACTGAAGAGATGCATAGCCACTGAAAAAAAAACAACTGAGCCATCCTTTGTGGCCATGTAGGAACACATTATTTTTTGTTGGTGGTGGTTTTTCAAGACAGGGCTTCTCTGTGTAGCTTTGGCTGTTCTGGGACTCACTCTGTAGAACAGGCTGGCCTCAAACTCACAGAGATCTGCCAGCTTCTGCCTCCTGAGTTGCTGGGATTACATGCCTGTGTTTCTACTGCCTGGCATAAGAATATCTTGAAAAACATTTAGATTCACCTTCTCAGCTGGATAGTTTCTACATCAGGGGGAACTGGGGCCTCTGTGTCTCTGGCAACCAGAAGATAGAGGTTCAGCTTTCCGTCTGTGATCTAAGATGGCCAGACTCTAGTCTAGACTTTAGTGCTTCCTTTAAGGCTGGGTCCTTCCCTCACAACGATTTCTGTGCTCTGGAAGCGTCTAGGTGCTCACGAGGCTTATCAGTACCTTCCATCCCCTGGTGTCCAAGGACAGGTATCTGGGAATGACAAGACAAGGGTAGCCGAAGCCCAGAAAGTCAGTCAGAGTCCACCTCAGTCCTCACGGCATGAAGGCCAGAGACATGGGTGGGTTAGAACCTCAGGACAGGCTGTTCAGAGGACGTAGAATGTAGTGATGTATACTTAATAAAATTAATCTGAAATATCAGAGAGTCAACTGTACAGCCAAGACCAGTTAAGATAGCTGGGGGAGGAAGAGAAGAGGATTTTCGGTTTTTCCAGACGCCTCCTTGGTGGGCTGAGGAGAGACACGAGGCTTTCGTGGAGACAGGGTGAGAAGTGGCTGTGGTTTATTTCTTTATCTGTCTGATACGCCAGCTTTTCCCCAATCTCTTGCTCTGGATTTCATTATATACCAACTAGAATTTGTGCAATAGTAGAAGGTGGTAGAAAACCCAGGAGAGTCATGGGAAAGGTACATAAATCATGCCCATAGTCCGAACACTCTGGAAACCGAGTCAGGAAAATTTCAGTGAGTTTGAAGCTAACCTGAGTTTTTGACCATCATGGGCTAAAAATAAGACCATTTTTCAGGAGCAGAGATTTGTGTGCGTGTGTGCACGCGTGTGCTTTAATTTATACTACACATCCAGCCCCAAAGTTTATTTCTTAAACTATAAAATCCACACTTGGTATCACAGCAGGAGCCAAAGGCTGCTTTTGGCTAACGAGCTTTTGCAGTAATTACAGCAGAGGATTAAAGGAAGACATTGAGAAAAGGGAGGGGAGGGGAGGGGTGTCTGATTGGCCAGGGCCAAGGGTAGGGAACCACAGGGAGAGCCTTGGCAGGGAGCGGGAAGAAGGGTACAGACAAAATCTTCTAATGGCATGATTCTATCAGAAAGAAAGTTCCTTTCCTGAGCTGGAGATAGGCATTCGACTTCCAGCCCTGATGCCATTGGCTGTGTCATGTGACTCACATCCTCCCTTCTGGTCTCATTCATCTCATGAGTCAGTTTCTGGGAAAGAATGCTCTGGTCTCCTATTCCCAGTCTCAGTCAAGTTCTGATTTTTATTGAAATTAATCTGTTCACATGCTGACTTCCTATGTTTTTTTCTAGAAATTACTCAATTTGTGTCTGTCACTAAGAAACTGATTTACTTGATATGCTAATGAAATCAGGTTTCCATACCTGCCAGGTTGAGTAACCAGTCCCTGGACTGATAATAATCACCAAAGAAGCATCTTAGAGATGGATTGCTCATCTTTTCAGCTATTTCCTGTGACACGTAATCATAGGGCTGGATGGCCTGCAGTAGCACAATTTTGGGTTGTAAGAAAAGAAGACTCTGAGCCAAATATTGGGGGAAGGCTGAAATATTGGAGAGAGAAAGCACCACAGTCAATTCTCACCCAGCTGTCTTGCAACTTCCTCAGCCTCACTCCTGGTCTCTTCTGCCTGTCACTTCTGCCTCTGTCTGGTTTCTACAGCCCTTATATATCCTATCCCATCCAGATTAGGATTAAAGGTGTGTAGCCTTGAACTCAGAGAAACAGAAGAAGTTCTGTCTCTGGAGTTATGGGATAAAGGATGTTGGTCACCACTCCCGGTTTTCCCTGTGCTGGGATTAAAGGTGTGTGTGACTGACTCAGCTGTTTTTCCTTGTTTTCAAGGATCAAGGATTTCCTGAGCTGTCTGCCTAGAATTTGACTGTGTGGTCTCTCTGATATCCCAGGATTTATTAAATATTTAATATATATCCACAATGGCCAGTAACCACAACTCACCCTGGGGGTTCAGAGGATTCTTGGAGATGATAACATCCAAATTATATATTAAAGGATGAGTAAGAGATAGGCGGGGTCTTCCTAGCACAGTCTAGGGCAGGAAGAAGCAGCATAGAAAGGCATAGGAAAGAGAAGTGTGGTCATATATTGTATATTTAATGAAAATAGCTGGGATATCAGGGGACAGAATCACCCACAGCCAAGCCATGAAGGTCAGGGAGTGGTGACCCAGGCCTTTAATCTCATCACTCAGGAGATCTGTCTGGATCTCTGTGAGTTCAAGAGGTAGTGGTGGCACAAGCAGTTAGTCCCAGTACTTTGGAGACAGAGGCAGGGAGATCTCTGTGAGTTCAAATCCAGTCTGATCTACAAAGTTGCAGAAGAAATTTCTGACCTGTCTTAGTCCCAGG
Source organism: Sigmodon hispidus (assembly GCA_004025045.1). Classification (NCBI taxonomy): domain Eukaryota; kingdom Metazoa; phylum Chordata; class Mammalia; order Rodentia; family Cricetidae; genus Sigmodon; species Sigmodon hispidus. The sequence goes on along the minus strand of PVIH01029292.1, from coordinate 5,861 downwards.
GTCAGGATCCACCTGCAGCCCCACTGCCATTTAGCCCCCAAATGACTCAGACATTTATATTAATTACATGTGGTTTAGCTTATGGCTCAGGCTTATTGCTAGCTAGCTTTCTCTTCTTAATTTAATCTATTTTTATTAATGTGTCTTTCCACATGGCCTGTGGCTTACCTATTTTTTTCCATCTTGCTTCTTGGGAAGCTGGATCTCACCTCCCCCGACTCCGCCCTCCTTCCCCTTTATCTCGGCTCAGATTTCCCTCCTGCTTCTAAGATGTCCTGCCATAGGCCAAACAGTCCCTTTATTAACCAATGACATTTACAGCATACAAAAAGAGATTTCACATCACCAAGGAAGTTCCAGGACAGCCATGATTGTTACAGAAAAAAACCCTGTCTCCAAAAAAAAAAAAAAAAAGAAGTGCTGGAGAAATGGCTCTGTTTTCTGATATTCCAGATTATTTTTATTAAATACACAATATATCACCACAGGGTAGAGGATGACCGAGGAGCTAGAAAGTCTCCTAAGTTGGAAGCAGAAGAGCGAACCTTGGATCTATCCTTTCATCCTGAGGGCAAAACGTGGTTGGAAGGAGCCATTTGGACCACAGTTAAAAGCTGTAAATTTGAGGTGGTGGTTTCTGAACCGTTACACCGGAGAGGGCAACCAAGGAAAGTGGAAACATTTTAGCTGACATTGTTGGTCTGGTTTGGGTGTCTTGTGGATAGTGGTGCTAGGAACTCACAGGAGGGCTAGATGGCTAAGTCTCCCAGGTCTTGTTTGTGTGATCTGGAGGTGAGTGCTTAAGAAAAGAGAACATGATGAAGTTAATTTTGAAAATGTCATCTTCTGGGACTGGAGAGATGGCTCAGAAGGTAAGGGCACTGACTGTTCTTCCAGAGGTCCTGAGTTCATTCCCAGCAACCACATGGTGGCTCACAACCATCTATGATGACATCTGGTGCCCTCTTCTGTATACTGTATATGTAATAAATAAATAAATCTTTTTAAAAATCATCTGTAACTCCAGTTACAAAAGATAGAAGGAGGAGGAGAAGAAGGGTGTCTTGAGGAACCCCAAAGCCTCCCTGTGTTGGACCTCAAAAGCACAAAAGTTGTTACACAAGTGAAAGCTACATTTCTGGGAAAGAAAACTATAGTATCATTATGTATCTTGTGGCTATCCAGTGGTGCATGATGGGAGTGGAGAAACAGACAATAAAACTAAAACAAAACAAAACAGTAATTCCCCGCTAGGCAGTCCTGGGGACTGAACCCAGCGTGTTACTCACACTAGGCAGGTGTTCTGTTACTGAGACGCTCTGCCCTTGTTTTAAACAAGGATGATTTGGGCAAGTGTGCTAGGAAAAGGCAGAGAAGAAAGACTGTAAGATGGCAAGCTTCAGGAATGGGAGCAGATCTGGGGAGACGGGTGAAGAAGCTCACCTGTATACATGGAAAGGGGGGGTCAGACTGAGTCACAGAAAACAATGAGGGCGATTCTAAACTTTGAGTGAATTCAAAGTCGTTTAGCCAAACAGAGAGTGCATGCTAGCCTTTTGTTGTTGTGGAGAAGCAATTTAAAGGAAGATTAACTCTAGCTTGTGATTTCAGAAGTTCAAGTTTGTGACTGGCGGGCTCTGTTCCGGAGCCACGTGAGGAAGAGCATGGTGGAGCCGCAAGGTGACAAGGAAGTAGTGTGAGAAAAAATGGAGGGGTCAGAGCTTCTGCAAGAGACAGTGCTGCCCACATGCCTCTGGCAAGCTTCTCCCTCCACGTACCCCACCTTTAAGTTTCCACTATCTTCAATAATTCTATCACATTACGACTCCTTGTAGGGATTAACTCACAACAGAGTCCTCACGGCCCAATCATCTCTCAGCGACTGGGTCTACAAGCTGGAGACTAAGCTGTCAGCACATGACCTTGAATCATCTCATAGGGAAGGTTCAGCAGAGTGACCCCTTGCACGCAGTGGCCATTTGCACGTGTTGCATTTAATCTTCACAAGAACCCGATCAGGAGGGTATTGTTCTACTTTTACAATCAAGGATAAATCCAGGCTTTGTGAGTGATCGGTACACCATCCGGCCCAGAATGTGCCTAGAGAAATGGAGACAGCAATCTGGTTTGTCAGGAAATCCACACAGGCAATAACAGTGCACAGAGAATCTATTTTCCCATCTCTGAAATCACCACAGGGGTATTGTCCATCTAAGTGGCAAGTTTGTCTGAATCAAACAGATTAACCGAGAGTCTGACAGAGAGTCTTGGCTTGTTCAGACATCAGGCAGGCAGATAGGCCCATCTATACCCTTCCTTTAAAATCTAGTTTTAGTAAAGAAGCTTGTTGAGTGAGCTTAATAATACTTCTCCCTGACACCTGATCACCATATGTGATCAAGTTCCTCACCCTCTGCTATATTCTCTGGATATATTGGGTTTCCTGGGCTGTCTTTATGAAGAATCCTATTGGGTCAGCCTAATCCCTTAAACTGCCTATTTCTTTTTAGTAATTCCCCGTCCACTGACCCCCACATGGTTCCTTGGCTCTGATGAGTAGATTCCAAGCTCTCTCTTCTACTGTTAGACCTCATTGCCATGGTCCACATTCCCATCAGTGTGGTCCTCTAGAAAGTCTGCCTTAGCGCACATGAAAAGTTTCACTGAGTAAATTTTGTTTTTAACAAGCCATAGCAAATCAGGTAGTAGCCTTCTAAAACTGTGCATTAGAATGGGCAGACAATCTTTACATTGTTTTGTCTTTTGTTCATGTTACATAGTGTTGTGACTGATAAAAATGTGGGAAGGGCTGGAAGAAAAACTGCTGACATTCTGAAGATCCTTACCCAGCAGCTGTGAGTCTCAAGAATGGAATGGTCACCTGTCAAAGTGCTGAGAGTGTTCTCCTTGAAGGCAGGTTCCCAGGGATGCCTATTCCATAGATGACCAGTGAGATGCTCTACATAGCATAAAATGTACTAGTTACGTGCAGGCTGGTGCGGCAGCACCAACAAACAGGACATCCTCCCAGGGCACAGTGTCTACACGTTCTCTGCACACGATAGCCCAGAGTGCAAAGATGCTCGGCACACAACTCAGGACAGCCCAAACACTTCCCTCCCATGTGCCTGCATCCCTTGTGGGGACCAACACAGACAGGCATTACAAACCAAAACCTTTGTTTTCTTTCTCTGGCTCTGAGCCTCTCAGGAATTCTTGCTAGAGGTTTCTGTGTCCAAGCTCAACAAGAGATGAAGTGACTGAGAGGTTGGAGACAGAGGAATAAGAAAGGTGGAGACACGGGCAGGTTCAAGATGCCGAGGTGTAAGGCATCCAAGAAGGTGCCTGGGAATGTTGGGAAAGTGGCTGAAAAGGTAGGCTGGGGCCTGGGTATCAGCCTGGTCTTCTCCACTCAGCTAACTGCATTTAGCATCAGTGAGGGCTCTAGCCTGATAAAACTCAAGCTACTTGGGTCACACACGACAGGACCTATGCACCAACAGGGGAATGTTCATGCCTGTGGCCTTAACTTTCTGAGTTGTTCTCTCTTACATGGATGCTCCTGGCACCCCTTTCCTGATGATCTCCCCAGCTTCATCCTGGCCTTGCTTACGTTTATGACTTACTATTATCTATTCACAACCCATTTCCAACTACAGACTACCATCTACGTGCCATGAACTTTGGTTCCTTAACATCCACTTCCTTGGGTCTTTAGAATGACTGTTTGAAGTAAATTCTGTCCACCCTTTTATATAAAAAGAAACAAAGGCAAAGGTGTCCAAGACGCTATTTGCATTTGCAGGAACTCTGTGTGACTCCAAACAGAAGAGAGGAAGTCACCTTCCACAGCCCAGGGTTCCCAAATATGTAGAGTTGACCAATGGAGAGTGGGAAGTATTTAGAAAAGCACAAATTGGTGCTGAGCACGTACAGATGCTTTTTGTCTCATCATCCCTTGAACAATTCATCACTACTAATCGCATAGCATTTACACAGTAGTGAGTATTTTGAGGTTTGTGGGAGGATGTGTTCAGGTCATATGCAAATACAATATGATTTCATATGAGACTAGAGTATCTGTGGGTTTTGGCAAACAAGGAGCATCTAGAGCCAATTCCCTGATACTGATGGCTGGCAGTATGATGCCATGGTGAGCTGTGGGTACCCTAGCCCAAGTGCCTGGTGTACTAGCTGGCTACCTTACTGATCATAGGAGTGATGCACATGCAGACTTAGGCTAAGAACAGTACTTATTCCTCTGAGAATGTTATTTGTGCACTTCATTATCTGTTTTTAAGCTATTCATTTTCTGTCCTTCAAATATTTGTTAAAATTTAGTGATAGATTTTGTGATAACATGTCAAGACCAATCTGTGGTGATATGTTACATATTTAATAAAACCAGTCCGGAATACGAGAGAACAGATGCACCCACAGTCAATCCAGGAGGGTCAGAGATTGGTAACTCAGGCCTTTAATCCTGTAACTTCAGAGACAGAGATCTTTCCGTGAGTCTGTGAGTTCAAGGCTAACTACCAAATAGTAGTAGCTCACACCTTTAATCTTAACCTGGATGTGAAACAACTAGGCAAAGAAGGTATTTAAGGCAGGCTTAGGAAGACAGATTATTCAGTAGAAATGACCAGGAGTGAGGCTGAGGAAGCTGGAAGATAGCTGGGTGAGATTTGACTGTGATGTTTCTTTTCTCTGATAGCTCAGCTTTCCCCTAAGATCTGGCTCTGAGTTTTATTTATTACAACCAGAATTCGTGCAACACAATTAGACAATTTCTACCCAGAACAGCCAAACAATCTAGTAGAAAGAGATAAATAAATTAATAGGTAGGTTGACTATTGTTACAATTATTCATAATTAAAATAAGAATAAAGGGCATCAAGATGGTTCCATAGGTAAAGGAGCTGGTCACAGGCTGGACAACCCAAGCTTGACTCATGCACCTGGTGGAAAGAAAGAACAGATGTCTCTCATGCTGTCCTGTGATTTCCACATGTACATTGTGACATGCATGTACCCACCACACACACACACACACACACACACACACACAAAACACACCACATACAACACAACACATGTACCATATACCCCCCCCACATACACACATACACTACAATGTAAAAACACAAAATTCATCTTTGGATCAGCAGCCTCCTGGGATGTGTGCTGATCCAAGCCCCACTCTGGGAAGCAGGCTGAGTAGTTAGCATTGGGTGCCGACACTTTGGTCAGAGCAGCAGGCAGGCATGTGTAGACTCTGATGTGGTTTCAAGTCCCCCTACTCAAGGGTGGCATTTCTGCAGACTTCTGTTTCATGTTTTCTAGATTTCAAAATGGTCTGGCAGAGGTTTTGCATCTGGGTGTGGTGGATCAGCCGCACTTCACAGAACAATGCTGGCCTCTGAACCACCTCCGTAGCCCCAGAGTACTGCACTAAAAGGCTTGAAATCACCACATGCTGGTGGGGATGTCTTTTGGCCCAGGCCAGCCTGGGACTTGCTCCTAACCCTGTCTTTGCACTGGCTCTGGTTCATCCTGTAAATTTGGTTGGTCCAAGATCGCAACATCCTTTCACTTGGTACTGGCCCTCTGATGAAGACAATGATAAGCATAATGCTAAAAACAAATAAACAATCCCTCTGCAGCCAGGCCCTTGATTCCAGTTCTCAGGAGGCAGAGGCACCTGAGTGGAAAGAGAACAGATTTCTCTCATGCTGTCCTGTGATTTCCACATGTACACTGTGGCATGCATGTACCCACCACAACACACACACACACACACACACACACACACACACACACAGAGACACAAAACACACACATAACACACCACACACAAC
>PVIH01029291.1:0-13893 GCA_004025045.1 Sigmodon hispidus | reverse complement strand
TGAGGCTGGATTATATTAGTCAGCAGCCTTGAAGCTGATGTGGTCATTTCTTCCCATCAGAGATTTTTCAGGGATCTTCCTTGATCATACCATATTAGCCTGAAATCAATTCATAGGTTCTCATCTTCTGTGGAAACAAAAGCAGAACCTTTTTTCCAAAGCAACATATTCTTAGACCCAAAATTCAAAATCAAGATACCTTTAAAATGTATATGTTGGTTTAACTTAGCAGCCATTATAATAGATATCTTCCTGTAGTTAGCTTATTTACAATTTAAAGAATTAAAAGAAAACACAATATACATAATCCAGACTCTGGGTGTTTTTCATCTTTACATGTCTCACTATATTTTTACTACTCTATTTCTCTTTGTAAGGACTCCCTCTACCCTCTTTCTTTTCTCTCCCAACCCTACATATTTTTTTTTCACATACATTGTAACTAGCTTAGAGGTTTTCTCTATCTGAATCTGTTTTATTGTATATCTTTAATCATTTTTTTTAACCAGTAGAGTTTTTAAGTTGTATGTGTGTAGCACTGAAGTGCTGGCTCCAGGCGTCTCAGCTTTTTAACATGGTGGAGATATCAACTGAGTCATGCACATCTTTTCAATTCTGGGAAGTAGTACTAAGTATCATGGAGCTATGTTTTTAAGCCCACTATGTGCTCCTAAACCTGGAAAGCAGTGGCCAAGAGAAGCCTTTTAGTACCACAGCCCATGAGAAAGACTGCAGAAATTGGCTTTACTACTCAGCTCATGGTAGTGGCTGGCCACACTCACAGATAGCTGCTAGGAAATGTGTCTCTGAGACTGAGACTAAAAATCTCAGTGTGGCTCAGTTTCTGTGCATTTAGAATATTTTTAAAGCTTTCTCAGGCTTTATGTGGATGTAGATACCCTGTGTGGGGTGCCATTTGTAGTCATAAATTTTCTGACCCTCTTGGGCCCATGGTTTGGAGAAATCTTTCTCACCTGCTATCCTGCAGCTACTTATAAAATAATTACTGAGAGACTTATATGAATTATAAACTATTTGCCTTATGGCTCAGGCTCATTACCAACTAGCTCTTACAATTTAACCTATTTTTTGTTAATCTGTGTGTTACCGCATGGCTCTGTGGCTTTACCTGTGTTTTGTTACATCTTACCTTCTCAGCAGCAGTTTGCAGCATCTCTCTGACCCTACCCTTCTCCTTCATCTCTGCTTAAATTTTCCACCTGCCCCCAAGCTGCCTTGCCATAGGCCAAAGCAGTCCTTTTATTAACCAATGGTAATAAAGTATACTCACAGCATACAGAAAGACATCTCATATCAGACACACAATCATATCTCCTCATGTCATGATTAATTTACAAATGAAAAATAACCAGGTCATAATAATACTCAAATATTATATAACCATCTCACATACAATTGCAAACATATTATGTATATACTTAACTAGGTCATAATTGCATCTAACATTATATAGCTATCCCTTATTTAATCCCAAATCCATTGTACATTAAAAATTGGTCTTTAATGTCCTTTGGGGGACATTCATCTAGTGTCTCAAACTTACATATGATAACCATTGACAGTCTCTTAACTGGTATTACAACATGTGATAAGGAAACTGAAAGAAAACACAAAAATTTGCACAAATATATCCTGAACAAAGTATAACAGAAATATGTCAGTTATAACGATTGTTTCTGCAGCTGATCATGTGGTTTTAGATGATATCTATAACTACCTTCCTCTAGTACCCACCCATTCTGTATTTTCTTCATCCTTTGCAAGCACTTCAGCAGGTCTTGGCTCTTTTCCTGGAGAAGTGACTTATACCATCATTCCTGATGGGTCTGTGCCCTTTATCATCCTTCCTGGATTAGGTGGCTGTAGTTTCCCACTGACTTTAATCACTGGGCACAGTAGCACCAAAACACTCCCTAAAAAATCTCCTACACTCCAGACATAATCGTTCTTATCTCCATCGTGGAGAGGCAATCCAATTTTCCCATGGTACTCTGGATCAATCACCCTTCCTAACACTGTTGTTACTTTCTTAGCCTGTTGGCTTAAGGGCATCAGACACCCAAAGTGACAGGGCGAAGTCTGAGTTTCCAGTTTAATGGAATGTTTGTTGTGGCTTCTGGCAAGAGCATTTCCCACTTTGAACCCAAAACTTCTAGGCCAACAGAATTTAGGATTGTGAGGACAGGAAGCAAACATTTCCCTTGTGGGTCACTAGGGGTGATAGCAAACAGAACTATCCCCTCCTTATCCCTTGATTCTTGGACCCATTCAAAACATATACTGCCTTCTGGAGAACCCTGGCCCAGCTCTCCAGGCTGCTGCCACATAATTGGCACTGTAACTGTGTCTTCCAAAGACTATTCCATCTATCAAGCAGCTCCATCAAGATGGTGAGGAACATGATGGAACCAGTGGATTCCATAATCGTGGGCTCACTGTCACACTTCCCTGGCTGTTAAGTAAAGTTTCTTGGCCAGAAGCAATACCGTGTGGAGTACTATTTCAGTGGACCAGGCATTCTGTAAGTCCATGGACAGTGATTTTGGAAGAAGCAATTAGTGCAGGAAAGGCAAATTCATAACCAGAATAAGTATGTACTCTAGCAAGGACAAAGTGTTGTCCTTCCCACAGAGGAAGTGGTCCAATATAGCCAACCTGCCTCCAGGTTACTGCCTGGTCACCCCAGGGAATTGTGCCATATCTGGGGCTCAGTGTTAGGCTCTGCTGTTTTCAGATCTGGCACTCAGCAGCAAATGTAGCCATATCAGCCTTGGTTAGTAGAAGTCCATGTTGTTAAGCCCAAGAGTAACCCCCTAGTGGAATGTGGTGGTTTGACAGAAAATGGTCCCCAAAGGGAGTGGCACTATTAGGAGATGTGGCTTTGTTGGAGGAAGTGTGTCACTGTGGAGGCAGGTTTCGAGGTCTTACATATGCTCAAGCCACACCTTGCATCTGAGCTCACTGTCTGCTGCTGGCATATCAAGATGTAAAGCTCTCAGCTCGTTCTCCAGTACCATGTCTGCCTGCATACCTCTGTATCTCACCATGATGATAATGAACTAAACCTCTGAAACTGTAAGCCACCCTACTAAAAGTTTTTTTTAAAATAAGAATTATCATGGTCATAGTTTTCTCTTTATAGTAATAGAAATCTACTGAAGGATGGACAAAAATGTGAGTAGTGGCCAAGAAGAACTCAGCCTAGAATTTCCCCAAGATCAATGGTGAGATATCCACTAACTCATGGTAGACAGCAAGTTCATAGACTGAAGTACCTGGTCAACAAAAATTGCCATAGGAACCATCTTCATTCTACACCTGTGAGGTTTCATCTTCTCTTTTAGCTCCATGGGTTGTAATGCTTTGGATTGGACTTGCAGCTCTGTATATACTGGGCAAGCTCCACATTGACAGAGCTACATCCCCAGTCTTTTGATTTCCCAGTGCCGTCTATTTTACTGTCTATATGTACTGTGTCTTGTGAGTGAAAATGAAATTTTACTCTCTTTTCAGCTCCTTGTTCTTGGTTCTCATTTGATATATGTCCCTTTAATAAGAGGAGGGTATAGAAAACTCCATGAAAATTATTTGAGCAATAACCCCCACACACACATACACACCATTCTCTGTTTGAAAGGAGCATACACCATTGTTTTCTGATATTGTAAAACACTAGCTTTGCAAAAAGTAGGAGTCTCAACCCAAACACAGTGTATTTCAATTTATTCCCAAAAGGAACTAACCATTATCAGTCCTAGAAACTAAGTCATAACATAAACACCTCCGTTGCTATAGTATCTAAGGTTCTTGTGTTGGTACAGCACATGCCTGTGACCTTTATGTTCATAGTCACAGAGACTCTACAGAGTGGCATTGAGATGTCCCAAGTCTGTGATGGAAACATGAGAAATGGTACAGCTTTGCTTTTCTGGTCGCTAGCATTGTGTCTTTATCACTAAATGTCCCCCAGTTATGGTGAATGTCAGAGCGGAAGAAGAAGGTGTCTGTCCTACAGTGAGCACCTCAATGAACTGAAGTGTCCATAGTGGACACATCTGGAGACGAGAGATCTCACAATGAGCACCTCTTGCACATCCCCAGACATGTCCAGTTTGTGTTCAAACAAAAAGCTTCAGTTTTGGCTCTAATACAGTGCTCATCCCTTCACTATAGTGCCATCTTCTGGCACATTCTAACATTGCATCCTTCCCTGTTAAACCAGGGAAGAAAGGGAAAGTTTCTCTCTCACTACGGCAATGGTTGGTGAGGCACTCAGCAGAAATACACTAATACACAAAGCCCAAATTCTTCTGCATTCTGTCTTATCTAATAGAACGCACACTCATTTATGATATGAGGAGGATATCAAAGAAAAATCGGGCAGAACAAATCTCAAATGGCAGGCACAGTGGTGCACACCTATGTTCTCACTTACTCAGAATTCTGAGGCAGGAGCATCATTTGAAACCAAGATCTTAGGGCCAATATTTTAAACTATTCTGAAATGGTGGCTCCTGCTTATAATCCCCAAACCCAGGAGACTTAAATAGGAAGACAGTAAATTCAAGGCCAGAGGGGATACAAAGCAAGTTATAGGCTATCTTGAACTACATAGTGAGTCCCTGTCTCAAAAGCAAAACAAAATAAAAATCTATATGTAGATAGATAGATGGCAGAAATTAGATAGATAATAGGTAGGTGGACAGGTGATAGATGATAAGATTAGATTAAGTAGTTAATTAGATTAAGTAAGTATATTATCAGTGATAGAAAGTAAATAAATGAATGATCATGAATAGTAGCAGGCAGATAGATAGATAGATAGATAATGATAAATGATTAACAGATATTGGATAAGGACTGGTGAAGTTGTTTCTCACTGTGTGGTCATAAACATTTCTGTTACTCATATCTGAACTTATTATAAACAATGAGATAGGTAGATGTCTAAGAAGAAGCTATTTCAGATGTAGGATCAGGAAATGCTGAAATCTAGAAGTTCTGTCAGGTGGTGAGAACCTCACATGTAAAATGAAAAAGTGGAGGCACACATCCCGCCTCTGGGGTCCATGGAAGAGAGAGTCAGGATGGTGAGTGTGATGCAATGGTGAGAGCTGGGGGAGGGACTCAGAAGTGATACGTCATGGTGGTCCCAGTGAGAACCCCAGATTTACCCCAAATGATAGAACAAGTCACTGGGCGGTTTTGAATAGAGTAATGTCAGAACCACACTTAGGCTTTGAAAGCATTGTTTTGGCCAGGAAGAGAGGAATGGTGTGATATATCCTGGTAGCTTGCAACAGAAGCAGAAGGAAGAGATTTCAGAGAGAGAAAAAAACGTTGGTCAATAGATCAGATATTGACTGAAAGGGACAGACATAAAGAATGGTTCAAGGAGCCAGGTATTGTACCTAGAACTAGGAAGGCAGAGGAGAAGAGTAGGGAATTGTAGGCTATCCTCAGCTACAGATGAAGTTTGTGGACAATCTAAGTTGTGTGAAACCCTGTGTCAAAAACCAAAAGGCAAGAAAACAAAACAAATGTGTGTGGTTATATGATAAAGGTGGTGCTAACTTCTGAATGTGGGGATTCTGGAACAGAAATAAGAGGCTGGCTCTGAGCAAATAGATTTGAGATATCTTTTTAAGAATTCAAATGGTTATGTTAAAAGCAGCCAGCTGAAGTGGGAGGTCAGGCTAGGTATGGTGGCTGTGGCTGTGAACCCAGCACCCTGGGATTAAAACAGGAACACCCTTAGTCTGAGGCCAGCAGGAGCCATAGTGAGATCCCAGGTCAGAAAAACTGAAAGGAAAAAAGAAAAGAAGAAAAGGGAAGAAGATTCCAGAATCCTGGGAAACTAACATCATACCAGGAAGAGCATCTATAATGGCAAGCTTCTTCAAGTGACACCCTAAGAAAGAAAGGGCAGCCAATGCTACTTAGAGAGACCTGTCTAAAAAAGACATCACATGCATGAGTCCCAGAACATTAAGAAATCGTGCTGCTGTTGATCTGGAAGCTCTATCGTTGTTAGCTCTTCCATGGTGCTGGAAGGTGATATATGGTACTGGAGGAGGAGATGTAATAGCTTCTGGCCCAGACTTTCCAGGCCTGGACCAGAGGTTTGGCCCCACTCTCAGCCCTGCTTAGCCTCAAATAAATACACACAGGCTTATATTAATTTTGTGCTGATTGACCTACGGCCTGGGCATATAACTAACTCCTTCATCTGAACTCAAGCAATCTTGTTCAGCTGTGTGGCTCGGTACCTTTTCTCAGAGCAGCATTTCAGCTTCTTTCCTCTGCTTCTGCTGCCGTCTCATCAAGTCGTGTGTGTGTGTGTGTGTGTGTGTGTGTGTGTGTGTGTGTGTGTGTGTGTGTGGCGGCTCTCTTTGACCACTCTGTGGCATCTGTCACTGCTCTTCCTGTACTCAGAGTTCTCTTAGCCTAGTAGGCCCACCCACACTTCCTGTCTGCCTTTGTCCAAACAGCTTTTTATTAAACCCATAGGCAGGACAATTATTTTAAACAGAATATATAACCCTACTACAAGGAGAAAGTGAGCATCAGTCTTCTTCAGCTAGTGAAATTTGCAAGCTATAGTTATGATAGGTCTAGCAAGACACACCTCTGGTGGACATTGTGGATGTAAGAAATCAGTTTCTGATTAAAGTCCCAATTCACAAGATGAAACTCATACATTGTACTATTATCAGATATGAGCCTATAAATCCTTGAGGAATTAGTATTATATACATACATACTACTACTATCCTACTAAATTAACATAATTACACCAGCTCCTAATATTTACTCATATATCAGTGCAGCTCTTAGCCCTTGTCAGATAAGCTTCTAGTTGTAGTAGATGGTTATTGATACAGGAACCTATAACTGGTCAAAGTGTAGAGAATAAGAGACTACAGAATCCACGTCACAAATTGTATTTTATGCCCTCATCTCCAAAGAGTCAGGGATCACTGTCGAAAACATGCAGAAAGAATACAGGACCCTGAGGCAGCAGATGATCACAAGGTAAACAGAATCTTCTGAACATAGCAGGAGAACTGTTTGTATGATATCACAGTGACTGTGACAACATGCACACAATTTTAATCCAGGTCACACTTCAGCATGGAGATCAGAGCTGAGCACACAATCCTACCCCAGCTATGGCACTTCTGACAATTGGAAGGAGACAATTTTCTCTAAGATCATAGTTCCTAGTAAGTAGATGGTACTCCAGTAAGAAAGCCTACATTTAAGAATATATGCGCACCACAAATTGGTCTTGATGAGCAAGAAAAAGATAAAATTTTGGGTGGGTCGGAAGGAGGAGGAGATATTTGAGAAGAATTGGGGAAGAAGAGTGGATGTAATCAAAAAGTATTGTTCAAACTTCTCAAAGAATAAATTCTTTTAGAAAGTGAATAAGAACATTAAACATAAACCTCATGGATTGTAGTAGTGGTCCAGTTAGGACAAGATACCACTCATCAAAGGTTCTAAACAGAGAAAATGCAAATTGATTTGAAGTGAGCACATCTGAACTGAAAAATGTCACCAAGAGGATCCCAAGATTAACAGAAGCTACCAAGGAAAGGGTCATCTTAAATCTCATCCTCAGAGACACCTGGAGTGTAATGACGGGGACAGATCACAGCTAGGGCTGGCTACAGAGCGAGGCAAACACTGTTTACAGAGATTCTCAGATTACAAAATGCAAGAATAAGGGTGACATTAAGGCTTGCACCAAGATTTCAGAGAGCCAACGAACAGATGTTATATGGCTGGGTAGGATTCCCTGTGAAGGAGCCTAAGAGATGTCTCTGTACAAGTTGTGAAGGAGAAGCCTATGATGCAGTTTTTACCCTGGCAGAGTTTATTCACTTGTTCACATTATAGTAACAAATGGACACCACATATTTGGCATATTTCCTTTATTTTATACTAAAAGTAAGTATATGGAGAAAATAGTAGAGATGTAATCTGAAGAATCAGCGGCAATGAAAACTGGATGGCTTAGAACAGAGCTTGGCAGGATGGAATACAGAGTTGGAAGAAAATATGAGGAGAAAAGACTGGGTGGTTGAATTGTGTCAGACAATGGATGCAGACAGGGTCCTTCATCTCCTCAGAGCCCAGAATGAATGTAAAGTAGGAATGTGAATTCCCACATTGTCCATATAGAAATCTTCCACCAGGAACCAGTCTAGAAGCTGACTTAGACCTTCTCTACACCAGAGCAGCATTGGTTCAACACTATATGAGCTTCATATCCAGATGCAACCACAGTGAGAGCATGGATTAGCTGGAAAGATAGGACATTTATTACTTGAGTGGAGGTCACCTAAAACAGCAAGATAGTCTCTAGTTACAGGTGAACAAAATTTATTGTTTCATTCTATTAAAGATGGGTGAGGGGCTGGAGAGATGGCTCAGCGGTTAAGAGCACTGACTGTTCTTCCGGAGGACCTGAGTTTGATTCCCAGCATCCACATGGCAGCTAACAACTGTCTGTAATTCCAAGTTCTGATACTCTTGCACAGTTACACAGTTATGCAGGCAGAAACCAATTCACATAAATAAAAATAATAAAAAAAGATGAGTGAGAGGCAATCACATAATCTAGGGAAAATTTTCTAGAGCTTTAGCTAAAGTATAGAACCCCAGTTGGAGGTCATGGTGACTGAGGATCTCAGGGTTCTGAGTCTGGCCCAGTTGATAACATGGGCAGGATGGGCAGGTCTCCAGGGAGGGGACTGAGTGAACTCAGTGGTATGTTTGTGGCTCCTCTGCAGAAACTTTCTATGTTACTGGGTAGGCCTGTGCGACACAGTCCTCAGTAGCCACCTGAGGTCATATACTGCAAGTTCTATTCTGTCCCCTGCTCTAGTCAGAGAGGAAGAGAGACTATGGACACTGTCCTGTCACCCAGGCTGGGGTAAGAGGTGCTAAGCACTCAGGCCCTCTTCAGCCTGCATAAAGATGAGAAGGGGATCCTGGGATAGGTATTCTGTATGCTTGTCCTGGAAATGCAGGTGGAGACGTCCCACCTTTGAGACAGTTTGTGGCATGTGAAGGTTCTTGGCTTTCTGGTGTCTTTGCATACCACAGTGACACAAATGTCAAGGTGGAGCAAACTAAGGAAAAAAAAACAAATCACAGTGTAGTCAGAAGTTTCACTGCCCTGCCCAGCTGGTCCTGCAGCCATTTAGTTCCAAATAAACACACAGAGGCTTATACTAATTATAAATTGGCATGTGATTCAGGCTTATTACTTGCTAACTTTTACTCTTAAACTAACCCATGATTCTATGTTTAGCCATTGGCTTGACACCTTTGCTTCAGGGCAGCATTCTCATCTTGCTTCCTTTTCGTCTGCAGGCATCTCTTTTTGCTCTTCCTCTTCTCAATGTTCTCTTAGTCTGGTAGCTCCACCCACACTGCCTGCCTGCCTTCTGGCCAATCAGAATTTTATTAAACCAATCCAAGTGATAAAATTTACAGTGTACAAGATCTTTCTCCCACACCACAGACCTGGGCGGGATCTTGATGGGCTTGGCTTCATCTTGAAAAGTCACTAGACTTTGGTTTTCTCTGTAATGATGGAATGATTAACACTAACTGCAGTGCTAGGACTGGGTGAGGGTGACACTTCAAAGTGACTTTGCCTCCTCTCTTCCAGAGAGGTCACTGAGGCAGAAGGAATCCATCATTGCAAGACAGAAACCACTGTGCTGAAAGGTATGAGCATGAACTAGGCAGTGGCTCATATCTGGGAAGGAGTCATAACAGAGGATGAGCTTTTCTTTGACAGAAAAACCAAACAAGACAAAACAATGTTTATTACCAGGAAAGCATGGGGGAACAATGTCTGAACAGATGGGGCATCTTTAGGGAGATTTCATGATGTACAAAGACCAAGGTGACCTGAGGCATCTGCTTCTTGGCCTATGCTGGTAAAGTCCATTTGGGGTGACCAGGTCTCTGAGCAGCAGCATATGACTTCTCCTCTCCAGTTCCCCTGTACATGACTGTATAGTAGTTCTCTTTGGAACTGGTGAAGTGGCCATATTCCATTCTTTTCATATTACTTTGATGTGGGTCACAGACTTTATGAGCAATGCCTGATTGCCATTTATCTCCAATGTCTCTGTGCATAAATAGCTGGTTGTGTCTTTTGGGGTCAACATGTGGACTGTGGTCCATTCCACTCTTCATTCTAATTTGACCTGAGTCATAGGCTCTCTGAGTAGCAGCACCTGACTGCTGCTTATCTCCAATTGTCCTGAACTTACATGGATCATTGGTCCCCTTGAGAATGGGAAGTTGGTCAATGCCCATTCCTCTCTTCGTTCTGTTCTGATGTTGATCACAGACCCTCTGGGCATCAGCAACCAACTGATACTTGTCTCTGATTCCCTGGTATAGAAATGGATGGCTGTGACCCTCTGGGCTGGTGTGACTAGAACTGATTATTTTCTCCGGTCTACTATTCTTTGAGTCATAGAGACCTTTAGGAGAGTGGCAAAAGTTACCCAACTGGGCTATCAGTGGTTCTACTTTACACCATTGTGACTCTGATGGGTCCCCAACATTAAGGCCCAGCCAGTTCACCAGGATCTGTACCACAACATTCATGAGAGATTGCATTTCAGTTGCCATATTGTAGATGAGTTTTTCTGTTGTATCTAACTCCTGGGTCATCACTGGTGGGGAGTTTTCATTCTTCAGAGAGTCTCCCTCTCCCTTGTCTTTTGTGCTGAGATTGAGATATTGTAGAATAATCTTTATAATTTTCTTCAGATAGCTTTCTGGTGGAGACTGTCTCTTTCCTGGCATATTAAGGGAGGGCTGAAACTCACCCATGGCTGTATCCTTGAACTGGGTAGAGCTCAGAGTAGGGGGCTTCCCTCTGTCTGGCCTTTCTTCCTGGCATGTGGCTCTCTGTCTCATAAACTCCTTCCTCTCATCATTGGGATGAGACACCTTGTGATTCTTTGCTTGAATTGTATCCTTGGGAACCCTGAGCTTCTGAGTCTCCTGGCCATGGTCTCTCCTCATGAAGGCATCATAGAGGCCCTGGGAAGCCATGGGTTTGTTGGATCTGTTCTGGAAGCTGGGAAGAAGGTGCTCTGAAGGCAAGCTCACTGAACTGGGGCTGTCTGGACAATGGCTCACAGACCAGGCCTGTGGCTGCTTGTTTGATCTGAAGTCAGTCTCACTATACACTTGTGATTTTAGGGCAGAGGCTCCTGTGTGCCATGGAGGAGGAGTTTGGAAATGACCCGGGCTTCTACTGGAGACTATAGACTCAAAGTTCTTGACATGGATATTGATGGTTTGGCCGTTGGGAATCTCTGTGGATCCCAGAGTCACTTTCCATGCAGGAGGTGCCTCTTCTTTCTCTTTCGATCTATTGGCTTGTTTGACCACTGGAGGTGGAACCCTTTTTTGAGAGCTTGGCATTGTCCCACTCCAGTAGGGATGTCCTGAGGCCACATTCTGAAACTTCTTCCATGCTTCATGCTTGGGCATTCTTGGGCTGGTCCTTGGTGGCAGGCTGCCTCTTCCAGTCCCTCGAACAGTCTTGCTCTGCTGGGTTCTTGCCTGGAAGCAGAAAGCCCGAGTTTGAGTGCTCAGGTAGCTCTTCTGTGCATCGGGATGGGCCTTGAAGGGTCCATGGTTGACAGCAGGTGGAGTGGCTGTTTGCATCACCTGGACCACTGAAGGTGAGTGTGCAGACAGAGGACTCTGCAGCCTGGCAGCTGATACAGTTTCTACCCTTGTCCCTCCTGGGTCTTGGTGATGCAATTTTTCCAAGATCATGGCAGCCTTGGAATAGTATTCAGCCTTAGAAGCACAGGTGTTTGTGGAGGGATACCCAGGCTGGGGAAGAATTGAGGTTGGAACCCCTGGTGGGGTGAGATTTCTTGACTCAAGAGTCTTTAGATGTTGTCTCAATCTTCGTTTTAGAGGAAGCTGCATGATGTTTGATTCTAGCTTCATTTGAATCTTTGGGTTAAGGAAGGGAAGGTCCTGGGTGGTGTTCACATAGGAGCGCTGATCTGTCCTTGGTGCAGGGTTTCTGGGTTCCAGGCCCTTCCCAGGGCTGCTGCTTGAAGTGCAAGGCAAGTCCTTGGCCCTAAAACTGGAGCCGTCCTTGGTGGGGTCCTGTATGTTATGTTTTGCTGGACCTTTCATTAAAGGCATCCCTGAGGGCACAGACCCCCTCATCTGGCTCATCTTGCTGCTTTTGGAGTCAAGAATAAAGGGCTGTCCAGGCTGGGGGAGTTCAGGCTGGTTCTTGGACTGGCAAAGACTGTTTGCTGGGTAATGTCTCTGCAGCCATGTCAGTTCTCGGGATGGGAGGACCCCAGAGGGGGAGCCTCGTTCGCTCACCTTGGTCATCCTGTATTCAGTCTGTAGTTCTTCATGGTGCTGGAGGACCTGACAATGCTCAGGGAAGGTGGAGGCTGGCCTGATGGCTCCAGTGTGTGGGGTGGCCCTGGGAAAGTTGTGAGCGGGTTGGCTAATGGCTGCTTGATGGTTTTGGATATTAGAGCCCGGAGAGTCTTTCCAGTCCAGGTCCTTCTGCCAGCGCTGGTTTTCAGTCCGGAGAGATGCTAAGACCTTCATCCCAGTGTTACAGTGTGTTGTTCCATAGGCCCTGGCCCTGGATGAAGAAGGTGTTTGATTTGGTGTAGAGCTTGGGAGGTTTTTCAGTGTCTGAGCCTCTGTCACACCTGCTAAACTTGGTGTCACAAATTGGTGGGGCAATGGCTTGGCCTTGGAAGTCTCTGGATGTCCCTGAGCCAGAGGTAAAGCTGGGAAAGGGCCACATGAATCACTGAACCTCACGGTTTTAGGTTCTGAAGAGGAACGTCTTTTGGAGACCCAGGCAGTCGCCACCACTGACTCAGAAAGCACAGAGGACATGCCCCAGAAAATCCAGCTAAATTTCTCCAAGACTTTGAGGTAAGACAGCAGCTGACCGAGGGGAAAGTGACCCAGTTTCTCATTAGATTTCCAAAAGGGGAGTGATTCGGGGTCCAATAAAGGTTGCTTGACAGGGCTGTGGAAGTTAGGAGGGAAACCATCAGTCCCAAGCAGAGGGTAAAGATGCCCATCAGTATGTATAAATATGACACCCGTATCCTATAGTTGATCCACAGCCTCCACTGCCCATGTCCTTTATGGTCATATCCAACAAGGCAGTATCCCAAACCCACCATACATAGTATCTTCAGTACAAAGATCCCCATAGCCTGAGCTCATATCCTGGGATGAATAATTCCACAAGACAGAGATTTCTTACTTTTCCATAGGTTGTGATGCAGTCTGGGTCTCTTCCACATTCTTTCTGTCATCTCTGCAACCTGGAAATAGTTATGCAGGGTAAAGGAGAGGGCTCATGTCTCACAGGAGGGGGAGGCACCTCTCTTAAAAGCCACCCACACGAGGACTCTGATGCCCAGCTACCAGAGCGCAAGCACACAGAACCCGAAAAGTGAGCAAGGGGCATGGAGGGCCCTGTCTTCAGTCACACTTCCCTTGCTCCTCCCTCACTCCCTGTCACTCCCATGCACGACTGTGAGGGACACAGGATCAGTCATCTGAGAGAGGAGTGGGGCTGAGAGAACTGCAGATACTTGTTGCCAGGTGGACCTGGGATCCCCCATACATGGGCACAGCACCCCACTGCCTTGGCCACACCTCCATGGCAGCACCCACCCCAGGACAGGCACAGGTTTCTTCTATACAGAACCCAGGGAGTTTCCCTGATTCCCAGCAGCCTCCTCTTCCTTATTGGTGCTCTGCTTCCTGTATCCTCAGAAGCTGAGGGGCGGGGCAGATGGAATTGCCTCT
>PVIH01029290.1:0-13896 GCA_004025045.1 Sigmodon hispidus | reverse complement strand
GAAATATATTATCACAAAGAAAAGCAAAAGGATTCCTGGATGGAGATAACCTCCAAATGCGTAATCCTGGAAATAATCCTCTATCACCATTGTGAAAAAGTGAGTAAAATTGTGAACATTTATCTGATCAGACATTTTAGAAGAAAGAAAAAAAAAATTTTTGCCTTACTCAGATGTAATGAGGACTTACGGTCAGCAGATGTCGTAGTGCAGCAGCAATGGTGCTTGAACCGGGGTGGTGAGTAAGCCCAGAGGTTCTCTGCCAAATGCCTCCACAAATCCTACCAGGCGTGCGCCCTCAGAACTGGGTCTCAGTAGCTCTCCCGCACGCAGATTCCCTCCTGGCTGCTGTGCCGAACACTGTGCACGCAAATGGGATCCTAAGCATGCAGCGGGCGCAAAATCCGGCGGGGCTCCGCCGCGCGCTCGGCCGCGGAATTCAGGGGGTTCGGGGAATTTGCCCCGCGTTAAGGACGCCAAATATCGCGGAATAAACCCGCCACCAATTGATATGTTTTAAATAAGATTTATTTTGTTAGAATCACGAGCAAAAGAACGTTTTAGCAACACACCCAGCCACTGCCGTACGGAGCTGCCGCGTGCTCGGGCCGGAAGGACCGCCTCTTCTTACGCTGCTGCGCGCGCGCTTGGTAAGGAGCAACCGTACAGTCCGGGATTCCCGCTACACATTTTGTGTTTGTGTTTTTTGGTCTTAGGGACTATGACCTAGACAACCACATTCTTTTTTGACCCTGCTAACAGACCCTGTATAGCGTGGATTTTTAAAACTAAGCAGAATATGATTTATTATTTCTATAACATTCATGCCACTATTGCATCCCTATGTATATCCTGCCAGGACTATTATTGCTGTGGTTCACAGTATTCACACATAGGTTAATACTATGTGTTTGCTTGGTTTTTTTTTTTTGTTTTTGTTTTTGTTTTTTTTTTAACTTCTCCCAGTAGTATTTACAGAGCAGTAGTGATAAAATTTTTTGGTCAGTACCAACTGATTTCCCCTTAACATAGGACTCAGGTATGTAGTACATTCAGCAAAAGGGTACTACTAACTCTTGATAATTGAGAAAACTGGCAATAGCCTGTAATATTTAGGAGGTCTATTGAAACTCATGGATCAATGATTTGAAAAGCATTAATGCAGATCTCTCACTGGATGTTTTATTGGCTATTGTGTGGTATTTGGAGGAAGCATTGTCTCCCATTATAGTGTAATTCTATTTAGACCTCTATAATATTTGCATATGTTTATATTTTTGTAGCTTCTCTAGTAATAGGTTTCTGTAGTGTAAGTTTAAAGTGGTTTTTTGAGATTAGCTTATAAGATCCTGGGTTTCCACAAGGCATTTTTATGTATCTTTACTTATGGATAACCAACCATCCAACCCTATCTCTCTCCAATCCCCTATTTATTTATTTATTTATTTATTTACTCATCTATTCATCTAATCATTTATTTATTAATTTGTGTGTAGGAGTAGATGCAGAGTGTATTGAGAGTAGTTGTATGCAGAGGTGGACTGAGTGCAGCAGATCCCCTGGAGCTGGAGTTACAGGAGATGCCTACCATTGCTATTGGAACCTAGCTTGGGCCCTCAGCAAGAGTAAGACATGCTTTTAATCACTGAATCTCTCCAGCCACTGGTGAGGATCTTTGTAACATTTGTATGTAAGGCTTTTTGCCACTGAATCATCACCAGAACATTATGGATTCTTGTTCAAAAGTTTACCAGTTTTCCAATAAACTTACTGACTACAAAATTCAGATACACTATTTTAAGGGTAATTCAGGAAATGTTGGTTTGAGTTTGAGGAATCACAGTTGGTGGATCTCAGGGTTGATAATTTATATTGAGTAGTGTTGGCAACATGGTGGATCCTTTAGAAACAAGCTATGCTGTCACTGTCCCAGAGATACTATGAAATAGTTTAAATTCAAGTACAACATCTGTCTTCTCCTCAGTTTCCTCCCTTACGAAGTGAATGAATTCATACCTATCTACCTGTGTCCCAAACCTGTGCTGAAACTTCATAAGGTCTATGCTAGTTGTCTGGACACCGCAAAACTGTAAAAGTCACCTCTGTTAATCTTTGGAGGAAGTTTTTATAACTGAGCTCTATTTTTAAATTATGCATTAAATCAAATAGGGACTAGCGCTCAGTATCAGATAGGTCACAATTATAATATTGCAAAGAAGAGATAAATTTATATATATATAATAAAATTTCTGTGATTTCTAGTTGAAAAAGGAGATTAAATATTGGAAAAATTATATTTAAAAATTTAGATAGAGGGAGACTAGCTTCTTATATAAGACATAGAAAACAGTATTTTCAAGGTACAAGATGGTTCAAAGTAATAATAATTTTTTAATTAAAAATTTTGTTCTCTATGTAATGCTTCACTCTGTGACCCCTTGTTTCTCACTTAGGATTTTTTCATGTCATAGAAAGGAAGAACTCTCCTTTGGTCTGGCTCATTGTTCTGGCTTTAGACCATGGCACCTGCTTACATCATCGATTGTTATTCTAAATTGGCATCCTTGAGTCATGGGCACACTGTGGGCTCATATATGTGCTCTGTTGAAGGTGTCTGTGTCAAATGAGAAGCTGATAAAAAGTTACCAGGGGATAAACAGAGAGTAAAGACTAAAACAAGAAAAATATGGAAGATTCATAATTTATAAATGTAAAGTATGTAATCTACAAATGCTATTAATAATTTACAATATTGGGAGCTAGAGAGATGGCTCAGTGGTTAAGAGCACTGACTGTACTTCCAGAAGACCTGAGTTTGATACCCAGCATCCACATGGCAGCTAACAACTGTCTATAATTCCAAGATCTTACAAAGTTATACATGCAGGCAAAACATCAATTTATATAAAATAAAAATGAAATATTAAAAAAATAACTCACAAAGTTGTAATAAAATATACTAAACAATAAATTATATATAAGAGGTAATAAATTTTGTAGAAAGTTTTCCCGGGTCGTTTTGGGCCTGGAGCTTTAGAACCTGGTCCGCAGTGGCTTTTATCCCCCAAAGAAATGAATCAGACACTTATATACTTTATACTGTTTGGCCCATATCTTAAGCACATTACTAGATAGCTCTTTTATCTTAATTCAACCCATTTCCATTAATCTGTCTGCCACATGGCCCGCAGCCCATGGCTCACCTGTACCTCTTACATGTTCCTCCTTCGGGGTTCAGATGGTGACTGACTAACTCCACCCTTCTTCTATCTGTCTCTCCTCTGATTCTCCACCCACTTCTACGGTGCTCTACATAGGCCAAACCAGTCCTTTATTTACAGCATACAGAGAGCATTTCCACCACAAATAAATACAGCAATTGAAGCAAAACTATAGAAAAGACAAATTTGATAATACAATCTTAAAAGTATAATGGAATTATTAGAAACATTTTTTTCAAAGTCATCTTTTTTATATATTGCATACTATAAGTTAATGTTTATGTGACTCCACTGATCAATAAAATTATAAAATAATTACAACTCACCATGAGGAAAAAAGAGGAGTTAAAATAAACATCCTCTAAGGAAGGTCTACAAGGAGACAGTAAGCTACATGACATCACCCACTGTCATCTGCTTCCACTGTGAGCTTATAGCCCCCACTTGTGAGGATGCCCATGCTTCATTCAGTCCTCTGCTGCCTCAGTCTCACTTATTGAGCTGCCAGATCAGAGAATTTATGGCATCCTTCTTATCTCTTTATTCCCAGTGTCTATTAAAATGTTTGAAAATATTTGTTGAGCAGAAATGACTTAACATTCTATAGTAGAAGCATCTTGATTTAATGCACTAACTGGATTTAATTACATTCATTTATAGTTTTTCACTGTAACTTAAATTACTAACATTTACTATCTCCCATAAGAGCACATCCAGAAAACTGTTATAATTTATGATTATTTTAACCAATACACAAAGTATTTTAAAACTCTTACACCAATACTTTGGTGTTATTGACATTATATATGCAATTTTCTTAATATCTGTCAAATATCTCATCTATCAGATTAAGTTATTAAAAATAAGGGCAAGATAAAAATAATGAGCAAGTAAAACAAATAATAGTGTTCCATGGGATTTTTGTGTGATTGGTTCTAGGCACAATTCTGTGTCAGCCTTCTATCTTCTACTTCTCATCCCATGAATGAGAAAATGGAAATTTAGCTCTCCAGGTTATGGCCTAGAAATTTTTCTGGATAGACTGTATTTCCAGGGGCAAGAAAAAGACTGATTCTCCACTGTAAGCATAAGTGTCTGTTACATGCTGTGAGCTTATACCTTATTTACAGACTTCTTACAGGTCATCTTAAGAATTATTCAACTTACATTTTTGGGGCACACTGATGTTTTCAGATGCTAACAGCTCATCTTTAAAATCTGTACAATCTTAATGCTTGGGAAAGCTATGTTTGGTAGCCATTTTTACAGATTATTAAATGTTTCCTTGCAGGTTGTATGTTGAAAGCTCTAGTCAAAATTATGTTTACTTGAACCTTAAAATCTACTTTTAACTGGGCACCTTATTTTATTTCTAAAATGCTTTAAGAGGTGCTCTTTAGAGGTATTTTGTGATTTTTCTATTGGGAAAAGTTAATAGAATTATAGTTGGTTATTGTGGTATGAACCCGCTGTGAGATATGTTTTAAATGAGGTTTATTTTGTGAGAATCACTTACAAAACAGAGAAGGTTTTAAGAGGAAGTGAAGGGATAACCACATGCTGCACCACAGAACTCCTGCACCACCAGCCCGGCACCAAGTACTTCCCGGAAAACCCCGCCCAATCGCGAGAGCTCCTGGCCCTGCACGAGAGAATGCCTGCTTCCTGTCTCTCTCCAGGTGTTGTCCGAAGCTCGTTCTCGTTGACCACGCCCCACTCGGCTCTGGCGCTCTGCCACAACCAGCTCACATGTGTAGCTTGTGATTTCCCGCTACAATTGGTGCCTAGACTTAACTTCAAGTTCAGCTGGTATCTTTCTCATCATTGGAACAGAAACTTCTTAAGCTACCAAGGAGTGTACACTAGAAGATGAGATCCTAGGAACCTGCCCTGTGCATTTGTTTGAACTACTTTTCCCTAGACAAAACTCTATAAAAGCAGAAGAGTTAACTTGGGGACCTATTACAGGCTATTTCCTGGAGATGAGGATACGCATAGAGGAAACACACATCTCTCTCTGAAGGACACTGTTTCACCTTTACATGCTTGATTAGTTTTACATAAAGAGTGAAAATTATGATAATCACAGGGTGTATTTGGGACATTTCTCAAATATCCTGAACAGTAAGCATCAGTATAAATTCTACAGTTAAAAAGGATGACAAAGAGAAAGGAGGGGGAAAGAAGAAGTGAAGGAAGGGAGATGGTTGGAGAGAGGATTATCTGTATCCTCATCACTTTCCAAAATTTAATATTGTCTCTCTTTACAGTGATTTCATAGTAAGTTGTATACAGTTATATTTAATCTAGTAGAAAAGTATTGAGATAGATTAAATTTTGCATTCATTGCCCTTTTATTGTTATTCTATTTTTATTTAAAACTTTTATTTTATTTGTGAGTACTGTATTCACATCATGTTTATCCTCTCGTTCCTCTTCCAGTTCCTTCCCTGCCCCCAACTCCCCTTCAAAATTATCTAATTATTTTTGCACACACACACACCCTATCAATGTTGCTGGGTTTGGATAAACCGTCAGACATCTTTTAATTGAAGAAGATTGATTTTCTCTCTTTTGCTGACATTGACTGCCCATAGCTCTACATCTAGAGGTGGGACCCTGTGATGTTTCCCCATCTATACTAGCATTAAAATCTTTGTCTATTTATTTTCCTTACTAGTTTTGGTTTGTCTATCACTAAAATTTTCAGGGTATAGTATTCTAGTTTGGCAGCCATGCTGTTTTAGCATCTGTATAACTTCTGACCAAGCCCTTCTAGCTTTCATCATTTCTATTGAATAGTGAGGCATTATTCTGATGAGTCTGCCTTTATATGTGAGGTGGCCCTTTTCTATTGCAGCTCTTAAAATTTTTTCTTTGTTCTGTATGTTTTGTGGCTTGAATATAATGTGGCGCGCTGACTTTTTGGGGGGGTCATATTTATTTGGTGTTCTGTAAGCTTCTTGTATCTTTATAGGCATTTCCTTCTTCAGGTTAGGGAAGTTTTCTTCTGATTTTATTGAAAACATTATCTGTGCCTTTGAGCTGGTATTCTTCTCCTTCTTCTATTCCTATTATTCTCAAATTAGGTCTTTTCATGGTGTCCCAGATTTCCTGAACATTTTGAGTTATGGCTTTTTTAGTTTTACTATTTTCTTTGACTGATATATCTATTGAGCTACTGAGTCTTCCACTTCAGAGATTCTATCTTCTATCTCTTGAACTCTGTTTGTTATGCTTGTATCTGTGGTTCCAGCTTTTTTCTTCATATTTTCTATTTCCATGTTTGCTTCATTTTGTGCCTTTTTTATTGCTTCCATTTCAGCTTTTATTTCAGCTTTTAGTTCCTGGCATGTTTCTTTCATAGATTTGTTCATCTCTTCCAATTTTTTGTTTGTATTTTCTTTTTTTTCTTTAAGGCTATTTTTCATATCTTCTTTGAGAGCTTCAATGATCATCAAAAAGGAATTTTTGGTGTTGCTTCCTTCTGTTTCCTCTTCATTGCTCAGTTCAGGTCTTGTATTTGTAAGGTCGCCACTTTCTTCTGGAGTTACCTTGTTGTTCTTTGTATTATTATGTAATTTTTTGCACTGACGTTTGCCCATGGCTTCAGTGGTTCAAGATTAGATAGCTCCTGGTCAGTTGTGGCACTTGGGCTTGTGTGCTTCCTGTTTCCTCTCTGGGTAGGGTCTGAATCTGCCCTTCAGAGACCCCAGAAGTTATTTGTTTGCTCAGTTGGAGGTGGAGGTGGGTAGCCGTGCAAATTCCCTCAGCAGCAGCTGTGGGTATGGTGATAGGCAGACTTTATCTATGCCTGCTACAGAGTGCCCTGGGCCTTATTCTGCAGACAGCACCTGGTCCCGGAAGTGGAACCAGAACCGATGGGAGCTCAACTCTCCCTCCCTGGCTGGGATATAGGTGCTTGGGCCTGGTGACCCCTCCTCACCTCTGGGCGGGGTCTGAATCTGCCCTTCAGGGACCCCTGTAGTTATCTGTTCGCTCAGTTCGAGGTCAAGGTGGGTAGCCTTGAAAATTCCCTCAGCAGCAGCTGTGGGTATGGTAATAGGCAGACTTAATCTGTGCCTGCTACAGAGTGCCCTGGGCCTTACTCTGCAGACAGCCCCTGGTTCCAAAAGCGGAACCAGAACCGATGGGCCTCTATCACTAAAATTTTCAAGCACTCTCCAAATAAGAAAGAAGTTTTCACTGTGGTGATGCTACTCCTCTAGTCTGCAGTGTCTCTCCCAAGTATCTCTCTTACTGTGTTTCTCCCAAGTACCTCTTTTACTCTGTAATTTGATTGAATGAATGTTACATGGAAGTTTATTTGTCAATCATTAAATGTGAAAAATAAAAGACAGAAGAATCTGAAAAGTTGTCATTGTGTTAAACAGACAGAAAAAAAAATGTTGTGCATTGAGTGTTCTCTGGAAGGGGACATTGAAATTGTCCCCAATATTATCATTGGAGGCAGTTAAAAAAACATTTTTTCACTGAATTCATTTGTATCAGCTGTGTTTAACAGCACAAATTGGTAGCTGTTGCTAATAGAAAACCAAAACCAAATAAAAAATAATCAAAGAAAATATTTTGCATCTTTCATTTTCAGACTTCCTAGTAGCATTCCTACTGGACATGCACAAACCAAATGTGTAGAAGCCTGATTAACCTGAAGCTGAGAGATCAAGCACTGTCTAATTTTGCAGGGCATACTTTAGAGCCTTCTAAGGTAGTATTGTTTAAACAGACAGTAAGAAGCAAAGTGCAGACACAGGCAAGGCCAGCATCACTCTGGAGACCAGACTGTGGGCAACACAATTTAGCAGAAGCAAAGCCTGTAGAAAGTGGAGGGCTGGGAAACTGCAAGCTGGAGCTGTAAATTCACAGGAAAAGTTTTGGTTTGTTTCATCAGGGAGGAGTGGCAGATGCTGGATGGGAGGCTGTGTGGTCAGAGGCGCTCTTTGGGAAGATTTGTCTTAGAACAGGGAGACTGCTTAAAGGAAAGGAAGTTTGGCTGCTCTTGCCTCTGAGGGGAGGCCTGAGGGCTCTCACCTGACAGAAATTCCAGCATGGCACAGGGAGGGGTTGGAAGGCCAGGACACCTGCTGGAAGCAGATAGCCTTTGTTTCAATGCTCCACACCTTCAGCTGTTGCCATTTTTTAAAGCACCTCTATACTCCTGAGTTTTCAAAAGCAGAGAAAAATAGCATCACTCTGATTCTGTCTCCTTTTTGTCCTTATCTATTCATCCCTTTGTAAAATTCCGAATGTATCAGCTCAGGATGTTCACTCCTTTTGATAAATACCATGGAGAACTTTTTGTGTGTGGATGTATTAATCTCTTTCAATTTTCCTTAACTTTAATTCCCAGTTGTTTTCCTTCCTTCTCTATGGTATTTTGCCTATTGTGATACTGTGGTTGCACGGGCTGACTGTCCCTTTCTGTTTGTGACAGAGTACGGTAGTTTGTAATGTGTCATTCTGGCTAATTCACGAGACTGTAAATGTCACAAAACCCAATGCATCATAAAATGCTTCTTTCTATAAGTCATAGGTGTTAGTTTGTACACAGAGATTGGCAGGGAATGGTTGTTCCAGAGGGCTAGAACTAGCCCAGGATAACTTATGTAAACTCGAGGAATTCCAACCTGTCCATACTGCTGACAGTCCAACCAGTTAGTCAGCCTCTGCAGACACAGACTCCTTTCAGGAGTTTTGTTCACATCTGGAAACTTTTCTTTTCTAGCTAGCATCTAAGCTGCTTGAAGATCAGATATTAGAGACTTGGCAGGGAACTTTGCAGGCCCAGTTCTAGTTAGCATTGCTTTTAAAATCATGCAGCTCAGAGTTGAAAAATATACCTATATGGGAGCAGTATTTTACAAAGTCCCCACAGCTCTATGAAGAAGTATGTTCAATTTACAGATATCATAGATGAAGTTTAAAAATTAACTGCTTAAAGATGACTGATAAAAATTCTCCTAAAATACGTCATTGCTAATGGCTCTAATGCACTGAATCTGTATTTCTGTTACTTGACTTTTAGTATCCTAAGACTGTTGGAGTCTCCAGAATAGTAAATTGATCAATCACACCCCATTTCTCAGCCCTCCTTGCTTTTTAAGCCAATGTCCAATAATTAAAGTGTCTCTAAAATCTTCCATTCAGTCTCTTTCCTCATGGTCATCATCATGTACCATTCCAGATGACCAGTTTGTATTGCTAATTCAAAAATAATGTTATCATAAGGAAATGTCAAATACATTTTTCTCATTCTTCTCCTTTTGCTTTTTTCCCTGTTGTGTTTCCTTATGTGTCTCTAGGCTACATTCTATGATATGCCACCTCCAATCCATGTGAATGAAATCTTAAGCATCTCTGGATGACCAAAGATGAAAAAAGAATTCCAGTCTTACTTTATTGTTTGAACTGGCTCTAGCACTGTATGAACACATTGAAAATTTTGTGTTGCATTATTTTTATATTGGGTCAAAGTATCTGAAATTGGATATCTTCCATCCAGTATAAAATTTGTTTTAAAATACATTTGTCTTAAAACATAGCAGAATGTTGTTCCATTTTCTGGCTTCTATTGAAGACCCTTCAAAAGGCCCCCATTTCCTGTGCTATGACCTCAAGTCAGAATATAGTGTTTCTCAGTATTTCCTTCTCCACTGACTCTTCCCTCATATTTCCCTGTCAACAATCTGCTCTTTCTTTCCAGGGAAACTGTTCCCTTCTCAAGGCACAAACTAGCTTTTCTTAGTGGACTCAGTAATTAGTTTGAATATTTATATTCCTTGGTCGTTTAGCAGCTAAGCTGGATAGTTTCATATCAACATGACACAAGCTGAAGTCATCTGAGAGGATGGAGCCTCAGCTGAGAAGATGCCTCGGGAAGACCAGGCTGTAGGCCATTTTCTTAATTGAAAACCATCGAGGGAGAGCACAGCCCACTGTGGGTGGAGCCATTGACCTGTGATCCAGAGTTCTATAAGAAAGCAGGCTGAGAAAGCCATGAGGAGCAAGCCAGTAAGCAGCACCTCTTCATGGTTTCTGCATCAGCTCCCACCTCCAG
The DNA here is from genome assembly GCA_004025045.1 of Sigmodon hispidus. NCBI lineage: Eukaryota > Metazoa > Chordata > Mammalia > Rodentia > Cricetidae > Sigmodon > Sigmodon hispidus. Next base: position 3,597 of record PVIH01029290.1, on the reverse strand, counting down.
GTTTCTGCCCTGCTTGAGTTCCTGTCCTGACTTTCACAATGATGAACTGTGATCTGGAAGGGTAAACTGAGTAAACCCTGTCCTTCCAAGTTGCTTTGGTCATGATGTTTCATCACAGCTCTAGCAATCCTAAGACAAGTTGGTATCAGGGCAGGAGGATGTTTCTGTGAAAGACCTGTGTTTTGGATTGTGGTACTTTGGACAAGAAAAGCCATTCAGTGTTGAGAATTCAATGACATATTTGTTTATTTACTTATAATTTTTTATATGTTTTATTTTTCTGGTAAAGGCTTCTCTTTGTAGTTCTGGCTGTCCAGGAATTCTGGTTGTCTGACCTTTGAACTCAGATCTGCTTGCCTCTGACTCCAAAGTGCTGTTCTACAGGAACTTGGAAGATAAAAATGTTCAGAGCACTACAGAAGATGGAGGTCTGGCTTGTGAAGTTTCAGAGGGAAGTTTCAAGTCTCTGTCAGTGCCATTCGTTGTAAGGAATTAAGATTCTGTGGTTCAGATTAGCTAGGGCTGAAGAATCAGCTGTGATTAACAAGATACCAGAACTCCTGAAGTGAAGCCTTTCCTTTGTTGGGATGCTACAGGCTGGTCAGCTGGACCTAAGAGATTAGTGGTGATCAAGAAGAGACAACATAGTTAAGGTGACATTTTTTGGAAAGTTTTTTCTGAGAGTCAGCACAGACAAGTGTTTTTTCAGAAGTGGCCAAGATTGTACCTTGAGCTGGCTGCCCCTTCGTGTAAGAGTAACCCAATGTTGCTGGATTTGAAAGTCTAAAGGGATCATGGTGAACATCTGAGGCTTGACACTATATGACAGGGCTGTAGTCCCTGAGGAGAGCCTAGAAGAGTGTTGGTGAAAGTGCAGCCCAGTTGTAGCAGAGGACCCCAGCATTTTGAATACTGCTGGACCGTGGACTGACCTTAAAGAGAATAGCAGGAGAGTGGAGCCCACTAGGGCCTAGAAGAGCAACAGTATGTGCTACACAGAAAAGAGTTGAATACCCAAGTCCTTTAGAGGCGCACAGAAGATTGTGCGTAGATCCTGGATGCTGGACATTGTGTTGTGAGTTTTGGTTTTGTTTTGTGATGCTTGACTGTGCCTTGGCTCTTCCCTCTTGAAGTAAGAGGTTAATTTAATATTTATTTATTTTGGTGGAGGGGGTTGAAACAGGGTTTTTCTGTGATCCTGGCTGTCCTGGAACTCACTCTGTAGACCACACTGACATCAAATGCAGAGATTCACCTGCCTCTGCCTTCAAAGTACTAAGATTAAAGGTGTGTGCCCTGCCAGCTTTAATTTTGATTTTTGTAGGAGCCCAAAGTTGAGAGATTTTTGAACTTTTAAAGAGATTTGGACTTTTAAAGAGGCTGAATACTTTAAAGCGACTGAACTGTTAATTTGTTTGAATTTAGAAAGACTGTGGGACTTTTAATGTGATCTCTTTAGAACGAATATTAAATGAAAGGTTATGGCTTCCTGGTGATGTGTTTGTCAAGCTGACAAGGGGTAAATTGTACTAGATACTTTTATTTCAACTTGACAAAAGCTAAAATTACCTGAGAGGAAGTGACCACAATTTTAAAATGCCTTCATAAAATCAAGCTGTAGGCAAGCCTGTAGGCCATTTTGGTTTGATGGGAGAGGGTAGGCCCACCTATTGTGGTGCCATCCTAGGCAGGTGGCTGTAGGTTCTGTAGGAAAGCAGGCTGTTCATTTGATTATTGGGGAAGTCCTGTGTAGGCATCCCTTCCACTACTGGTTGGAGACCTAGCCAGGGACATTCTGAGAGTTCTTGGAGGTTTTCCTAACCCCCAGTCTCTTTCCAATCCTCCTCCCAATCCCTCCCAGTCAGCCTTCAGCCTCCCCCCTCCCCATCTCCCCATCCCCTCCCCAAAATGGGCAAAAAGTCCCAAAGTAGGTCAGCTCAGCCTGGTGCATCTTATATTAAGATCACCATCTCTTTTTTTTTCTCCCTCTTTGTTGCTCCTCTCACTCAACAAGTATCTCCTTCTCTCATGACTTGTTCCCACCTCTTCTTGGCTGCAACCCCTTATGTTCCCAATTAGCTAAGAAGATCTTTGCTATTTTCTCTTCCTAGCAGAATCCCGGCATATCTCTCTTATGTTTCTTCTGATTCCAAGTGGTTCAGGGGTTGTGGTTTGCAGCTTGGGTATTGTTTGCTTTTAATAGCAACTGGGGAACTTTGGGGAAAATGAACTAGGCTCTCCAAGGGTAGGCACCTATCGATTGGCATGGGCAGTATGTGGAGTCTCAAGGGGTGGGATCAGACTGTGTTTTTGTGCATGGGCTGGAGCCCATCTCCTTCAGAGAGACACCTAACCCAGGCTTGATATTGGGATGAGGATGAGTGGATGCACCAGGCTGAGCTGACCTACTTTGGGACTTTTTGCCCATTTTGGGGAGGGGATGGTGAGATGGGGAGGGGGGAGGCTGAAGGCTGACTGGGAGGGATTGGGAGGAGGAAAGGGAGGGGGAGCAGGGGGATACATGGATAGAAAAATCTATTTTATAAATTGAAAAAATAATAAATTTAAAAACATTTTAAAAATGAAAGTCGGCTGTGTAAGCCATGGTGAGCAAGCCAGTAAGCAGCACTGATGGCCTGGTCATCAGCTCCTGCCTCAAGTTTCCAGCCTGCTTGAGTTCCTACCCTGACTTCCTCAATAATGAACAGTGGAAGCCTCAGCTAAATAAACCATTTCCTCCCTGAGATGTTGTGGTCATGCTGTTTGATCACAGCAATAATACCCCTATGACAATAGCTTTTTCTTCATGTCCTCATTTTTTTTTCCTTGACAGAGAAGTTTTTATTTATAATAGATGGTGACTATTAGTTATAGAGACCCACAACTAGTCAAGGTGCAGAAAATAAGAGACCCTGAAATGCTTATTACTAAACAGAGCATTAAACAGCACACCCCCTACTCCAAAAGTTCAGATATCATTGTGCAAGTAAGGCAGAAATATTGTAAAAATCAGAGGTGGAAGATGATTACAAAGAAGCAGTATTTTCAGAATAGTGCAAGACAGTTACATAAATGAATTCATAGAAGCAGAGAGAGCTTGCACAAGACACGTACAGCATCAAGCTGACAAAATTCCAGATGGAGAAAAAGCATGGGGTTGAAGGTCCACCCCTAGCTAAGGAGCTATTGACCATTAATAGCTGCCAGAAGAGATGCAGTCCCTAGTGTTTTTTTTTTTCTTTTTTTTTCCTTCTTTATTTTGTATTTATCAAAAAAACAGTAAAAAGAATTTAAAAATGCCGAAGAGTTAACAATAACTATACAGAGGATAATAATCATAAGCATGGCTTATCAAGGGTGGAAATGCAAATAAGATTACTACACATATATTTTCTTTATGTTCAGCTTTCCCTCTGAATTTTTTTTTCCATCCCTGTATATCCTTATTGAAAGTCTCTTCCCCCTCCCACCACATCTGATCATTTTTCTTCTCTGCAACTCCCCATCCCCTCCCTGGGCAGGGAGCAGACAGTCCTATGGTCACACTGGCCCAATAATGCTTGGATCAGTCTTCACTCCTGGCCAAATCCAGTTTTG
>PVIH01029289.1:0-13900 GCA_004025045.1 Sigmodon hispidus | reverse complement strand
TTCTAGGATTCAGCCTACAGAACTTGGGACTCCCACATCTATCTCCACTCTTTCTTTGTGCCCACGGTCCTGGTATCATGGAGAGAATCCCAAGGAGAGTAGGTTGCTGTTAGAGTAACAGGGCAGGGTTGGACTTGTCCAGAGACCCCCCAACTGAGACTGTAGGGTGGGGGTGGGGACTCTGTGCTGCCTGAGCCTGCCACCAACACCCACATCTCCTGTGTTTTCCTCCTGCATTCAACCATCCAAGCAGGGCCTAGTCTTCATGACAAGGCCAGAACCCCTGCCTCTCTTACCACTCCTTGTCCAACTCCTGGCAAAGGCTCAAGGTATTTTGGTCTATTTACCCCATCTTCTAAATAAGAAATCCATGTTGACCTTTCTAGCCTCTCAGGCTTGGATGTCTGGGGTTGTCCTGGTGCATGTGTTGTGTGGACAGGAAGCCTAGCCTATTGAAGACTTGAAGAAGCCTCAGCTCAAGGAGATCTCATATGGGGCTCATTTTGGTGGGAAAGCTGGGATATTTGAGGTTCCATTTGGGCCAAATAAGCCCCTCTGATCTGCTGGAAGCAAAAATGTTAGGAGCCCAGTTGACAAGGGCTGGGCTCACTGTGGCTTTGAAATCCTCAGCACCACTGTGTGTGCACGTGCGTGTGTGGGGGGCGGTAGCCTGGGACACCCCAGTTTGATCAGTCCCTGGGATTTTTCACTGTTTCTGCTTGAAAAGTCCCAGGTTTGTGTGGGGAGCCCCCACACAGAGACCCAACCACAGTGGTTGTCATGGCCTGTCCTGGCTCCCATCTTATGCCAGTGCACAGAGGCACCTGCACAGAGGTTAGTGACAAGCTGCTTCCTGGACAGAATAGAGCAGCCTTCCTGATACCTAAAGGTCACACAGCAGAGAAGCGGACACAGCCAGAGGCCTGGTTCAATATCCTTTTTACATGCAGAAGTAGGTATTGTGTTGACTCTTGAGGTCACAAGAAGTCCTCAACTAGGTGAATATCCAGCCTCCCTCATTTCTTCCAAGTAGCCTCAAGATGCCCACTAAAGCCTGACCCAGCAAGACACAGAAGATTCTCCAGAAGGTCTTGGCCCCAGAGTAGCTAGAAAGATTAACCTTCTCTTAGCCTATGGCCTCTAGGACTGGGTAAGGATCTTGCCCACGGTAGATGGACCAGAAGGGCTGGGAGGAGGAGCAAGAGCAGCCTACAGCATGCAGAAGGGGCAGAGGGAGGCCAGAAAGTGAGATGGAATGACAGGGAAGAAGCGAGGCACTGCCCTCACCTCTCTGCACTGCCCATCCACCTGCCTGTTCCTCTGCCAACGCTACCCTGCAGGAGGATGAGTCGAGGCTAAAAATTATGCCCACTTGAGCTACAGGACTCACAGGCTACCTGGACAGGCCAGAAATTAGGGGGGAGATGGCATGGATAGGAGATATAATTGGACAGAGGCTCATCCTTGTGGAGACAACCCAGATCCTTTGTAACTGCAGAGTGGCCCAGAGATCTCCACAGGGCATCCTTTTCCTAGACAGGAATCTCCTGAGAAGCCTTTTGTGGCCTGCAGACACACAGGGTATGCTGTTCTTCTGTAGGTACTACAGTCTGTTCAGATAAAGGAGCTACAGTACCCTAGGTGGCTTTATGTGACAAGATTTGAGGACACATTTGTGTGGAGATCCACAAAGGGCTAGGAGAATGATACAGGGAGGTCCTAGCCTCTAGTCCCAGTCCAGGCTCAACGTGGGGTGGGAGGCTCAAGGCCCATGTAGAGGCAGAATAGAGGGTGGCCACTTTTTCAGAGCTCAAGGCTTTAAGGGGTGAGGACCAGACTGGCTTCCCAGTACAGCACTTATTTTCACTCAGAAACTGGCACTAAATTCAGTACCCATATTCTGCAGGGAAGGGGGAATGCCAGACACAGAGCCTAAAGAAGGGGATTCCATTAAATTAAGAGAATGCAGAGGGTAGACATTCTTGATGTCTGCAGCATCAATAGTGACACTTTATGAATGAGAGAACTGAGGCCTACAAAGAGGAACTGATTTCTCCCAAGCCCCCTGTTTACTCAGCCTGAAGAGTCCAGCTTTGGTCATTCTAAGATTTGAGCTTTTTAGTCCTGCTTCTAATCTGTTAATAGGGGTAGCTTCTGGAAAACTCTGGGCCTGTAAGTAGGTAATGCAGAGACCCAAAATGGGTGGGAGAATCAGTAGGTGGGGTTATGGTGACAGAGGAGGTGCTGCAGATAGTCCCACATGCCTCCTTTTCTCAATTCCCTCACACCAAGCCCTCATCCCCATACACTGAGAAGCCGGCCAAGTTGCAGTTAGGAAGGGATCTTCTGTGGACAGACCCTGTAAGACCTATAGAAAGTTTTTCCAATCCTATTTCCTCCTACCACTGGGACTTCTAGGCCTCAGTTTTCCTTCTCTGGCCTCTTCAGCTGTCCTTATGCGCCATCAAAGTGAGCTCTGAGCTTGCTGGGAACCAGCTCATTAGAGCAGAGAAAAGGAGTGGTCATCATGGTGAGCTGAGCCTGGCGACCGCAGGTATGAACAAGGGAAGGGAGTGGGCTTCCTGGAGCCTGTGCCACCACCCCAATAGGACCCTCCTTGTCTGTCCTGCTGAAAGCTAATGTAGTTTTCCATGCAGAATTTCTCTGGGCCACAGCCAAGCAAGACGTGCTGGCAGTCTCTGAGAACATGGAAGGGCTGTGCCAGGCATTCAGGCCAGGCCAAGGGCGGCAGGGGCAAGGCTTGAGGTCTGGCAGACTACAGGAGCTTGCCTGCAGATGTGGGGCTGGCATCTGGCAAGAAACAGACACCAAGTACAGTCTCAGCAGCATTGGGCCCTGCTGAGCAATCCTATCTCAACTGTGATAAATGGAAGATGTTACCTTCTACCAATTTCTGCTGGGCTCCTGGAACTGTGCAGGTGAGGAAATGTGTAAGAGACAGGGGATAGGAGGCACAGTTTTTCCTTCCTCTGATCATCAAATGTAAGCTGACAATTGACCTGGTTCCTGCTTTTCTCTATGGCTACCTAGCTCCAGCCTAACATTTAAGTGTCAACTAGGGGGATGGGATGTGTGCTTTTCTGTATGCCACACGATGATCAAAGTCCAAGCCAAGCTAGTCAGGGTCACATCTCACTACCTGTGGCCTTGGTACTGACAGAGTAGCTGGGCAGTCAGATACAGCTCTCCAACAGACTTGGGGTGGGTTGTATCTGAATGCAAGTATCAGAGGTGCCTAGGGTATAAAGAAGTGGTGGGTACTTGTCCCTGCCCTACTGAGAAACTTCTGGAAAGGAGCCTGGCAGCATATGACCCTGGTCAGTTGGAGATACTACATTTCCTAGTCCTTTTTCACCTGACCCATGTGTCTGCTCACCTCCCACTTACCAACAAAGTGCAGGCTCCAATTCACCATGTGCTAGAATTTTCAAAGGAGAGGAGAATGCTGTCACTTCTCATTGGTGGAAAAGGAGGCTCAATTGGTTTCTTTATCTATCCAATTCCCAGTGCCCATTAACACTTTTTAACATTTGATAGGCATCTAATAAGCTAAGGCTAATAAAATTTGTCCCAAGCTCTTTTCCACTGCCTCACAATGAGGTCAAAGTCAGGCTGAGACGTCACCATATCTGTCTGTCTGTCTGTCTAGCTGCTCATCCCAAACCCCATTCTTGGAGAGAGTAGCAAGGCAACAGGCCATAGATCCCAGAGAGCCCCTTTTCTTCCCATGTTTTGGGGTTCTTGAATTCTCTCCCCAATACCAGGCTCTGTATTGCTTGCCAGGAACTCTGGCTGTGGTGGGATTCAGACTTATGCAATCAGTCTCTTTCTTTTCAGTCTTTCTAGGCTGACTGGGTTCCTGGATACTTACAGCCACTAATGCCCATGGAAAGGCCACACCTGGGGCTTTCAGGACTTAGTGCCATAAGAAATCAGGGAAGAAAGCAATTAGAGAGTAAAGAGACATACCAAGGGTCCCTGATATATCCAAGGAGTCTCTGGCTATGGGCTATAAAAGTGGGGTAAGGGACTTACTGGCCTGGAAGAGGACAGGAGACAAAGCCCTGCTCTTAAACCCCAAAGGAGTTGGCCCAGCAAACCCTAGCCTCCCTCTGGGAGCACCTGAATCTGTTACTTTCTGAAAGGTTGGAGAATGATCTTAGGTCTGAACATGGTACAAGTGTGAGCAATGCTCTCCCTTCCCTGTGCACCATGAGATTTGCAAAAAGTACTCTATGGCTGGCCAAGGTGTGATATGTGATGCTGCTGGCCTTCCCCACCCAGTGTGTCTGAGCACAAAGGAATAGGAGTCTTGAGGAAGGTATGATGAACAATGCCAATTGCCCCAGAATTCAGGGGACATGGCCAAAGCAGGAGTCCCTTAGTTAGCTTGTCTTTAGAGGGGGACTGTACCTGCACTGCAATTTTTGGTCCATCCATGGCTGAGTATCCAGAAGCTTTCATTCACACTGCCCCTACTTCTTGATGTGAGGAAGGTCTTGTGCTGAGTATCTCTCTACAACCAATTGGCCTCCCTACAATAGGGAGGGCTCTGCTGCTAGGACTATTGGGATGTGGGGACTAGACTAGAAGATGAGTGGGGCATTTGAAAGCAGGGACAATAGAGGAAGAGCAGGAGGAAGTCATGGCAGATGTGCAGGAAGTCAAGAGGTGTTGTGAGTGAACAAGGAATCTGAGAGGAGTATTAGAGGCTCTTGGTATTGCTACCTCATGGGGGAGGCATGCTGAGGCTCCCGTGGGACCAAGGGCTTGTGGGATAGACTCATAGTTCTCTGTTTCTACAAGGAGAGAAGGTTTTCACCATGGCAAAACCTTGGTGAGACCATGGTGGGTGGGCCCAAGCAAAGCAAAGACTAGAATGGAGTCTAGTTTCGACTCTATCCCAACACAGGTGACAAGAATTAAGTGATCTAGGAAGAATTCCAGTGCAAATTGTCAAGTATAGCCTTAATTACAAATCCTTCTTCTGAGGGATTGACACTGTAGCTGAAGGGATACAGACATTGTCACGGGATAGCTACAGAATGTTGCTGAAGAAAGCTCCTTTTTACCTCCACAACATCCCTTTTCCTTCTGTCCCTCCATGCTGCCAGTCCTATAACAGACTAGGGTTTGCTAGGGACTGGGAAAAGATTTGAGTCAGAGCTAGCAAGTTATCTGACATGATGGTCAGTATCTGCTGTACTCATCTGGGCCCCTAAAACTAGCTGGTTCAGATTCACTTTGCATGTAGTAGAACCTTGACCCCTGTTCTGGGTAGAGCTTAGAAGCAGTGGTAGATTGGAGTCCTTTGAGTGGAAAGTGGGCCTATGTAGGAATGGGCCAAAGAGGCCCAGCTGCCACATCCAGGTGGCCAGCTGGCTGTGGAGCCCTTTCTGCTCTGGCTCAGGGCCTCCTGCTGCCTTGCTCTAGTGGCTTAGAGACAGACCCACATCCCCCTGTCAATATAGCCGTACTGTCTGCCTTCAGAGGTTCACCCCCTTTGGCCTTCAGCAACCACACACAGTCATGTTCCACACACAAAGTACCTCTGCCCACCCACAAGTTCTCCGAGGGTGTGGTTGGCACAGGCAACTGATTGCATGCCCAGATGCCCGTCCATGAGAATCTTGCTGGCATCTAGGGAGCATCTCCAGCTTGTCTCAATCCCAGTCATTACAAGGCAGAAAACTGGCAGGCCAGAGAGGAACACAGGCAGAAGCTCCTAAAGATGAAATTGGAACCGCCCAGGTGCTGTGTCCTTGGCCTAATGAAAATTTCTTCTGCTTGCCCTATCTACATCTCCTCCCTGAAGGGTCCTGTGCCTCTTACTCTGGGAAGATGGTAGCCTGGTTCCATCCTTGGGGCAGTAACAGGGTACTTCAGTCCCCAACTGCCATTAGATTTGGTAAACGCTCAAATGGCGTTGTCTTTCTCAATTCCTCTCCTGAACTTCTTGACAGGCCCCCAAACCATATTTATCCCTGGGAAAATGGCACAATTACCCAACATTCTACATCCATCCAATTCTTGGCCCATTTTGCATGTCAGCTCAAGAGGGTTCTGGAAACAGATAGGGCAGACAGGCAACCTAGGACCCCTATATCTGGAGCTCTGTGGACCCACACCTTGCCTGGGAGAGTGTTGAGGCAGGGCACTAGTCTGTGGTGAGTGTGGAATATCAGGACAAGGTGCCTGAGGTGTTCCTGGAGCACAAGTCTCTCAGACTACTCCAAGGGAGACAGTACCAGTGCTAAGTTTTTGCATTGGCCCCATCCTCCCTGACCTGGCCAGGTGCCAAGCCTCCAAGAAAGGCTGAGCTGGGAGAGCAAAGCTAGCAGGAGTGTAGGGTGTGCCTGGGCCTTGCCATGAAGGGATAGGACTGTGGATAGAGCCAGCATGCCAGCCACCCAGCCCTGCCTTAGTGATGTTCTGGGCGGCAGCCCAGGGGAAGCTCCCTGTCTACCCACCAGAGACAGAGAGGTAAAGCATGGGTGAATTTAGCACATAAGCAAGGACAGAGGGAAATGGAAAGGAAGGGTGGGAAGAAAGTTCAGGGGAGAGGGTGGGGACAAAAGGCAGAAAGGGGTTAAGGACCAAAAAAGGGCAATAGGGTGTCAATGAAAGGACACAAACCAGGAGCCTTTGGTGGGTGCCCTGGGATGTAGAGAGAGCAGGTAATGAAGCAGTGGAGGAGGTACAGACAGTGGGTCAGCAAGGCTACAGATTGAGGTGGCAGATGCAGCAGGGCTGCTGTGGGGACAGCAGGATTGCAGGCATGTCAGGATTAGTGTTGTGACACTATAGCCAAGAATAAAGACAGCGAGGACAGATGGAGGTCTTTGTGGGAGAGTCAAGTCAGTTTGGGGCTTGGGAAGGCCCTACCTGGGGAGGGGGAAGCAGCCAGGTGCAGGCTGGTTAGTTGGTGGGCTAGGATGTCAGGCTGTCCGTGTGTCTATCCGTCAGGCAGGGCCAACCGGGAGCAGCTGCTCACTCCTGGGCAGTTCGTGGAGAGAGGGAGACAGTGTCGGTGGGAGGGAGGCTAAAGGCTGGGCGGGCTGGCTGACAGGGAGGGGACGAACAGGGAGGGGGCGGAGAGGGAGACGAGGAGGGAGGGGGCTGGTGGAGCAGAGAGAGAAGAGAGAGAAGGAGGGAGGAAGGGCAGCTGGGAGGGAGGGGGCAGACTTCCCAGCCCCCTGGCAGCTTCAAAGGAAGCAATTTTCTTGTAGCTGGCTAGGCTGTGTGGCACCCCTCCCCCCATGCTCCCCACCCTGGCCCCTGCCTCAAGCACATTTTGAAAGGACAAACACTCACTTACTTAGGGACAGACCCTTGGTGTCTCTACGCAGACAGTCTCACAGAGTCAAACTTTCCACTGCCCAAATAGGAACACTGTGGTGCTTGCTGGCTGCTGCCAGGCAGAAGAAAGTGAGATGAGATGAGAGGAGGTAGCCTTATGGCGAGGAGGATAGTGAGTGGTCCTGGAATTCTGTCCTAACTCCACCCAGAACCCCTGCCTGGTCTGAAACAAGGAAGTGGTTTGGGATTCAGAGAAGTAGAGGATTGTATGCTTCTGGAAGGGTTGATCTGGGCTCCTAGGGGCTCTGTAAGCTTTCCCTCACCATCCCTTTGTTCTTTAAAAAGGGATTTGTCTCCCAGATTCTGGGTATCTTCTTGGTTCACCTCCCTGAAGCCTTTGAGAAGTTGGCGAAGCTGATTTGGAGAAGAGGAACCAAGTCCCTCATCATCTTGCTTAACTCCTCTCCTACAGGGTGGTCAGAATTCCATAGCCATGGTCTCTGGTCACTTTCAGGACATAACTCAGCCAGCCTGACAAACTGTAATTGCTTCTTGGGGGCCCAAATAAATCATGGTCCCTTGTATAACATCTACCTGTCTAGTGATGCCTTACCTTTCCTGTGCCAGTGAAGTTTCCAAGATACAAAGGTGAGAGCCCTTAGATGGTGGGAGAGACTGAATCAGGGACCACACTGAAATCTGAAGAAGGAATGACGGACCAAGAGTAAGGAAAGACAAATAGGGAAGGAAGCAGAGACCCACGGGATAGAGATCAGGGCGAGAGGCCAGGGTCACTTCCAGGTCCCAGTTGACAACTGAGGTTCTAGGAAGAATTTTGCCTGGAGCCAGAATCAGCTCAGTGTCCATCTGTGGAGCTTTCTTTCAAGAAGCTTATCCTCTTGCTGTAGAAAGGACAAAAATGGAAGAAGCTGGATATGTGTTAGGAGCCTGTTGGTGCCTTTGGAGTCTATATGCCAGAACAGGAGACTGGGGAGACATGCGGCCTCCAGACTGAGGCTGTTGGTTTTGTCTGCTATTTCATGTACATTACATAGGCAAGATTTCATGTAGCCCTAGCTGACCTTCAACTGTATAACAGAAGCTGGTCTTAAACTGCTGATGCTGTTTTACTTATGAGTGCTGTGATTACAGAATTGTTTACTATGTCCTATTTGATTCATGTCTTTCAGGTTTTTCTTTCTTTCTCTTTCCATATTATCTTTTCAGTACTAGTGATGGGAGCATGGTCTTGTGTATATCAAGTAAATAGTCTCCCATTGCACTACTCCCAGCCCCTGGCTTTTGCTTTTGTTCTAGCCATACTCAAACATACTTGACCATTGGCACAGTAACATCCTGGAAGCTACAGAGCCTCATGGAGCCTCAGATTCTCTATTCAAAGCCACTTTGTGATAACTCTGGCCCAATGTCCAGTGGATTTGGACTCTGATACCTACTCATCCAGGCTAATCATGTCAGCAGATAGCAGGGACAGAGAGACAGCAAAGGTTGAAGCAGGCCTGAGACACACATGGAACAATCTGTTTGATGAGTGCAGCCAATGGCAAAAGGCCTGTTTATGTGAGCTGTTCAGAACAGGCAGAGAAACAGCAGATGGATGGGAATGGGGAAATAGAGGAGGGACAGTCAAACACATGGGTTTTCTGGTCCTAAAAATTATTACATTTTATTTACTTTGTGTGTGGGGGGCGTGGATAGGTGTGCATGTCATGACGTGTGAGTGAAAGTCAGAGGACAACTATCTCCCCCACAGCCACACACAATGTGGGTTCCAGAGACCAAACTCATATCATCAGGCCCACTGAGCCACCTCACCAGTTCTGAATCTTCGATTTGAAACAATGAATGTGCTCTGAACATACTGAGGGAAACCATTGAATTGTTCATGTTAACTGTATGCTTTGTGTTTTATATATCTTTTATCTCTTCTTTTTTCTATTTTTGAGATAAACTCTCACTAAGTCACCTTGAACTTGTGGCGATCCTGATGCATCTGCTTCCTGAGTGCTAGCATTACAAGAGTGGGCTATAATTTTGATACTGTTACAAATTGTAATGTAAATATCTGTGTTTTCTGATGGTCTTTGATGACCCCTATGAAAGGGTCATTCAACTTTTAAAAGGGGTCACAACCTTGGACATAGCTGAGTTCTACAAGGAGGCGGGTATGTGTTCTTGTTTCTGACCTCAACAGGGCTATAACACCTAGCATCAAAGAGAGACCCAAAATGACCTTCTGGAGGATCCACAAACAGTGAGCAGACTAGGACAGGCAGAGAGAGCATTTGCCTTGCAGAAAGTGTAAGAACAGCCTAGAAAATATGCCCTTGGGGTAGGTGGGAGGCTGAGCGGTAAACTAATCTTTCTTTCTGTATAGAGCTTGAGGTAGTAAGGAGGTAACCCTTTGCATAGGGCCAGGAGAGAGGTACACTGTGCACTTTGAGGTACTTCCTCAAAGTTGGGGGATAGGTCAGGGCAGCACTTCCATAAATACAGTTTTGTGCCTGGAAGGTCCTTGTGTCTGTGGTTTGCAGTCTGCAATAAGCTATAACTGCATGCCCAGCCCAGGGCCCATTGAATCACTCATCCTAGACCTCTAATTTGGGGGCAACTCACAGACCATCCAGGCAGCACCTCTCAGTCTTTGAGCTTACTCTTCTCCCTGTCCTTATATCTCAGCTCTCCTTGAGAAAACAACCTGGACCCCAGCTGTAGGAAGGCTGAGAACACAATGTTCTTGCTGGCCAGCAGAACAGAGCAACAGCAGCAGCAATCTTTTGCCCTCTGGCCTCTCATGCCTGGGAGAAGGCAGGGAAGGCAAGGAGAGGGCCGTGGGGGAGGGGAGACAGGAAGGAAGAACAAGCGTTTCCTGAGGCCTTGAGGACTCCTGAGAAGGAGGCAATCATGCAGCAGTCTTAGCTACTCAGGAACCAGTGGCAGCCTTGTGCAGGAGTCAGGAGACAGAGCTCATCATTGTCAATACACCTCTGTGTGACTCCAGGCTAACCCAGATAGGCATGAGTTTCTGTTTGTTTATCCCTCACTCTAGCTTGTTTGCTACCCTAGAGGCCTGGAGAAGGTTAGGCTATCTTGGGGAGCTATCCCGTCTCCCCTGGTGTGTCTCACAGCCTAGGAAGTCTTATCTTTGCTGTTCAGAGCCAAGAATATAAGGAGGAGCCTAGCTTGTCCTTTAGATGGATGGGAAGCACACCTTGAGTAGCCAGCACTCCTTCTGGGAGAAGCTGTACTGCTGTGAGTACCTGCTATGGGCATCTGAATTGCTTGGGCACCTGGCTAGGAGACATCACTGGTTTCCTCTTCTGAATAGCCAGCCTTCCATTCATTATTTGGCAGTTAGTCTCCCAGGCTGCCCAGGGAAGACCCCATGGCAAGAGCTGGTAGGATAGCAGAACATAGGATATATAGAAGAGTCTATGTCTTGTGGAAGGGTCAGAGAGGAAGGGAGCTAAGACAAGGAGAGGCCCCTTTTCCTAGGTAGGGGAATCTCAGCCTGTCACGTGTGTGGAAAAGGACCTGGCATCGGCTGCAGCCTGTCTCCCTACAGCTGGTTTGCAGCTGTTCTTGCCCCAGCTTCAAAGCTGAAGGAGGGGAGACAGGACACCCAGAGGGCAGCTGTGAACACACTGGTTCTCTGAGGATAAAATCCTAACTTTTGGAGAGAATCCTTGGGGGACCTGGCCTGGAAGCCTGAAAGGTGCTCCTTGTAGAGGTGTCAGCTGCTGAGAAAGCTTCCTGGGGCTCCTGCCAACCCAATTGCTTGCCTCATAAGTTTTTGGGTTTCAGGGTTCTTCTGCTAGCCTCCATTTTGAGTCCTCCCTGACCTGTTTCCCTCGTGTGTCAGCCCACCTGGTGGGTGACTGCACATTGCTTCTCCTGTTTGTTGTGACTCAACGTTAACCGATAGTCCAATAGCTGGCTTCTACATAAACTGATGAGACTCAGAAAGCACCTTGAAACTCACAAGAATCCACAGTACATAAGCTGAACAGGTAGTAGCCCTATCCACATGGAATTTGAATACTGCTAGGTCATACCTGGAGAATCAGAGATGGCAGAACAAGAGCATACCAGCCACAGGGGGCAGGGAAGACTTGAAGAGGAGAAGGCGGCATTCTCTGCAAGGCTCCTGTGGGCTCCCACAAAGCCAGTCCTGAGCAAAGGGACTAAGCCTTCACAACAAAGCCCAGCCAGAGACATGCCACATGCACACCAGGGCTACTTCTTTAGCAAGCATCTTGCCTAGAATGCTTTGATAAGTCCTCACTGTCAACCCTCTGGCTATGTTCATGGTTGATGCCCACACCCTTAGCGGTGCAACAGAGTCAGGGTATGAGACCCACAGACTCTAGAAGGTGGCCCCTGCTACCATTAGAGTAAGTACTGAGTGATGACCTGGAGCCTCAACGTGGTAGGAAATGAATGCTCAGTATAGGAGGTGAAGCAATTAGGGACACAGCTTCTGTCAACATGCCCAAAAGATAGCTAAGGTAGTGCTGGTAAGCCAAGCCTCCATTGTCTGGAAGCTTCCCAGTGCTGATGGCCAAGGCGTGGCTAGTAAAAGCTGGCACTCTCTATGCCAGGAGCTTTTTTTGACCTTCCCCTGAGGACATAATCACACAGCATCTCTCCCCTTTGGGCCACCAGGGCTATAATTTCAGGGATTGAAGGGGCTCCTTGAAGGCCCAGCCTGCGTGTGTCTAGCTATCTTTAGAGGCATAGTCTGGGGCATGGCCAGAACAGAGAAAGTGGACCAGGACTGTACTGTGGCTTGTGTGGATGGTCTTCAAAGCTGAGGAGAAAGAAGGAGGCCATGAAGCACCAGGAGCCCTGTGGTCTTCCTTTAAATAAGGCTAGACTTTAGGAGTGCTGTCTGGCTCTGCCTATGGCCTCTGCAAACAGAAGACTCCAGTTACTCTACTAGCATGTTGAGCAAAGCTCATCCAGACCTTGGGTTTAAAGCAAGAGGGGAGGGAGGTTTGGTGCAATAGAATGTGGGGAAACCAGGCAGGGAGGTTGTAGAATCTGGAAAGTTGATTGTATGGGAACAGGAGAAAGGGAGTAGAGGTGCAAGGTCCTGTTGAGGTCCCCTGTTGGAGACACAGAGCGGCCTCAACAAATACATTGCTCCTCATTCTCATTTTCCACTTGAATTTGACAGCCATAGGAGTACCCTTTTGGTCCCACTGCCATTGCCATCAGTCCTGCTCTGTTACCTCAGTGCTCCATCTTAATCCAGCGATTGATAAATGTCTCCTTTGTTGCCACATGACCCCAGGGACCCCTTCTTGGTCATCACCACCAACTGAGTTGCTACTGTTGTGTTCTCTCAGAGACTCAGCACCCTGAGGTTCCAGTTGGACTGCCTATATACTGCTGGTACCTGCCAAATGGCTACCCAAGGGAGAAGTAGACCAAGTAAGCATGGCATCAGAAATAGAGGATGGTGGGAAGCTCAGCCCTGTTTCAGGTTCTTTTGGCAGATTCTGGTTACTGGCTAACCTCTCCCACATTAACTTAGAATTGAAGACTAAGTTGGGATCCTCTAGCTCCAAAATCTCATATTTCTTGGAGAATTGTATCATCTTTGCCTCAGCTATCCCTTGCTTGCTGAGTTAGTGATGACCTGGGGACATAAAGTCATGTTCCCTTTGTCTCAACTTGGTACTAGTCCAATTCTAGATTTCTCTTAGGGTTACCAGAGGCGATGTTGATCACAGTCTATTTTCAACTTTGATGAGGAGATAAGTCAAAGAATCATGTCATAAAATTTCTGAATTTAAATTTCCTGAATCTGTATTGGAAACATCACAACAGTTATGCTCTCAGCCGCAGGCTCAGCCAGATCATAGCAGCCCTCACAGACAAACTAGAAACAACTCAGAAGCTATCCCTGAGGGGTACCTTCCCTTGTTCTTCTCCACTGGTGCAGGGGATTCCCACCCTGTCTCCAAAGGGTCTAGACCAAGGCCTGGAAGTTGCTCCTTGACTCATTAGCTCAGCAGGGCTAAGAATTGGGAGGATGGGATGTTGGTGTTATTTATCCCACATATCCTGTGCCTTTCGGGTCTAAACTCAACTGTGAGAGGGTGGGGCTAGATAGACTAGGAGGTCAGAGCACGATGGGAAGGGCTTGGCGTGACTAGGCTGGGGAGGAGGATGTTGGGAAAGCAGGTCCAGTGCCTTCAGGGCTACTGACCTCTGACCCAGCCCAAACAGGAAGTGCCATATCTGTGGGCCCAGACCCCAGAGGAGAAGGAATGCATGGATGAGTCCAAAGCAAACATTCCACCAGCTTCCTAGTCACCCCCACCCCCAGTCTACTTGTCCTTTTTTCTGCTGAGGAGGGGGGGCACTAAGAGGGAATTTCTGCAGAATGAGACCAAAGCAAGACTGAATTCTCAGGCCTAGAGCCTAGCTGGAACTAGTGGTAGTGTTAGGTCTCTATAGTAGGTTCTTCCTTTGTTTACATCACTGAAGGCAGGCATGGTCCGTCTCCTGCTGCATTCTACCTGCTTGTCACCTAATGCTCTGCTCTTTG
>PVIH01029288.1:0-13900 GCA_004025045.1 Sigmodon hispidus | reverse complement strand
TCCAGGAAGGGAATGTGACATATCCCAGCCCACCCACCCCTGTTGCGTAGTAGTTCAGAAGGTTCACAGTACATCTAGTTCCCTGGTAAAACACCAGCCTCTTATGTACAGAGCCTGTCCAATCCCCTGTACTGCAACACAGGGAAACCACACTTCCTTATTACTAAGCTACACTTCCAGTCCCTACATCCATCTATCCTCTGTAAGAGCAGACAGTGTTCTTAACCCCTGAGCAATCTCTCCAGACCCCAAAGATTAATTACTTTTAAAACTTTGTCTCTCTCTCTCTCTCTCTCTCTCTCTCTCTCTCTCTCTCTCTCTGTATGTGCACACACAGGTAACCATGGAAGTCAGAGGGGGGCCTTGAGTCTCTTGGAGCTGGAGTTACAGATGCTTATGAACTCCTCCCCAAGGTGGGTGCTGGGATTTAAACTCTGCTCCTCTGATAGAGAAGTAAATAAAGGCTCACATCGCTAGCCTGGTCCCAAATATTTGGATAGGAATACTTGACCTGCATTGCTGTCACGGCAGCCCAAGCAGACTTAAACAGGTCCTGACATTGGAGGTTGACACAGAATGTGCCTTTTTTTTGGGGAGGGGGCTGTGGGAGGAGGGGAGACAAGGTGGTTTTTGTATTGGTTTAAATGGAATTACATTGGTTAAGGGTGGGTTCTTAACCCTGTGTGATTGGTGTCTTCTCAGGAGAAGAGACTTGGAGAGAAACAAAAGCAGAGACAACAAAATATAAAAATCCAGGGAGAAGGCCAAGTGACCATGGAGGCCAGGGTGGGTAATGTGGTCCTGTTTCAAAGGTCACGAAGAAGAGATAGTAGCATCAGTTGTTAAGAGAAAGGCATGGGGTTGGGATACAGCTTAATGCAAGGTCCTGTGTTCAAACTCTAAGGGGGAAGGAAGGAAGAAAGAGAAGCAGAAAATTAAAGACCACAGTATAGATTCTCCCCCAGAATGCTGGGTTTTGGTACCTTGTGGTGGCTGCCTTAGGCAATTGATACTCTAGGTCCTAAGGGGTTTCTTTTGTCCTTTGAAGTGACTGCAAACACCTCCATTGCTGTAGAAAGCCAATGAACCCCAGTAACCTTAGCTCTCTCTTTGTTTCTCTGTTTGGGCCAGGCTGTGCCCTTGAACTCTCAGGTTCTCCCATTGAGGCCAGGCCTTCTGCTGCCAAGATCTAACACAAAAATGTTCAAAGATACAAAAGAGCTTAGAAAGCCAGAGGCTTGGGGTGAATGGGCAGTGGCAAAGCAAAGCCGCCTTCCTGTTTGGAGAGCATGTCTAAATATCCAAAGTTCCAAGTCTGTCTTTCTCCTCGTGAATCATCTGGTGACATTTTTATTAGAGGACACCCGAACTCATCAAAGGTCAAGCTCATAAATTACCCCGGGAAACACAAGTTTAGTATGCATTAGTAAAAAATCCCCATGAGTTAGGTGATCTGAAGGAGACTGTATTGAGACATCTTTGCTGGGCCTGTCATGGGCCATGGGGGGTAGACATTTGAGAGCTAGCAGCCTCATTCCCAGATAATTCCAGATCACAGAGCCTCAGATAAGTAACTTTTAGGTGCATAAACTGTAGCTTCTGTTCGTCATGTGTATGAACAAGCCCAATAAAATATATCATGTTACCAGAGCCCGATGTACTCTGTTATTTAAACTAGTAATTAGAAGTCTTAACGTTGGCTTTTCTACAGCTGCCTAACCACCAGCAGCCCCTTCCTGGTTCTGGCTGGAGGAGGAGCCTGAGCAAAGTTGGCTGCAGACACCTGGCAAGATCTTAGGTTAGATTACTGTCTTTCAGAATAAGCTGAAGACGCTGGTGAGCTGGGGGGCAGAATCTATTCTATCTTCTATCCTGATGTGTTACCTCCCGGGAATGGCACTTTTTGCCTCTTTGTAGCAGAATCCCATCATGGGGTCCTACCCCATGACCTTATCTAATCAGAATTACCTCCTAAAGGCCTCACCTTCAAACACTGTTAGCACCTAAATATGAGAATTAAGTTTTTAGAACATGAACTTGAGGAGGGGTCATATTTGATCCATAGCAAGGGTGTATCCATTAGCATAGAGATAATACCTATGTTTCCTTATCAATCCTTGTCAACAGCATTTAGGGCCATGGAATAGCTTGCTGAATTCACTCAGCTAGCAGCCTCAGCTGAGATTTGAAATTAAGCCAGTTTCATCTCAAAGGTCTGAGCATGCGCTAACCCCCATCCAACTTAGTCTGTGCTAACTGGTAGAAAGCTAGCTAAGGAAGGCTCAGAAGAGGGAGACCTTGATCCCAGCAGGGAAGACGTAAGATTCAGTGACAGAGATAGTATGTAAGTGGGCCTTTTGGAGGTAGAAACACAAGAGAAGAGATTCTGAAGCAAGAGGAAACAGCCAGCAAAGCATCCTGGTGGTCCAGTGTGCAGTGACATCTAGCATGACAGCGAGCTGGAGGCTCTAAGGGGCATGTGGAGGAGATCAGCTTTACATTGAATGCTACTCACAGGTCCTGGGTTCATTCTGTTAAGGCAGGAACCATGATTAGAGGAACTCTGCCTTGGGGACCATGACACAGACCTCTGGGAAGGTGACTCTGGTAAGCAGGGCAGTGGATGTATTCAGAGGAAAGACGTGGAGTGCAGTGAGACTTGGACTTGAAAAATACAGTTAAGGGGCTGATGGGGTAAAAATGTGATTACTGGGGCTAAACCAGAGCAGGAGGGAGTGATATAAAGGGACAGGATAACTTAGAAGACAAGACTTGACCCAGGCATGGGCCTCACAGAAGCTTGGAGTTCTGGGTTCTATTCTGGAAAAGAAGAAAAAAAGAGTAGTTATAAAAACTGCTTACGGGCTAGCTAGCAGGATGGCTCAGGTAAAGGTGATTGCCACCACACCTGACTACCTCAGTTCCACATTCCATTCCCAGCACCTACGTGGTGGAGAGAACAGACCCCTGAATTGTTCTTTAAACTCTTCATGCACCTATACATACGCATGCCCACACACATATACAAGCTAAAGAAATGCAAAAATTACATTGCTTACTCTTTGGACATTTTCAACTTTTTTTAATTTTATTTTTTCCAAGACAGGGTTTCACTGTGTAGCCCTAGCAATTCTGGAACTTGTTTTGTAGACTGACCTACAAACTCACAGAGATTTGCCCAACTCTGTCTCCAGAGTGCTGGGCTTAAAGGTGTGTGCCACCACCAATCAGCTCAACTTCATTATATAGTCATGCTCCTAAAGATATTTTATAAGAACCAAGAAACATTGAGAAAATATTTGGTCCAAAAACTTGATGGTCAGTTTTTGAGTGAAGCATTTCAGTTTCTGGTCTCCAGATCTTTTTCTGATTTCAGAACACTTAAGTGTGCAGAAATTTCATAAGTAATACAATTAAAATAGTTTATCCACAATAAAGTCTGGGAAATGAAACATCTGTCTTCTCCCAGGTTCACTGATTAAGAGAGATTCTGCCAGTTCACCTTTCACTAGCAAAAACAGCCAGCAGTTGCGTATCAGCCAGGCTGTTTTCAATTTCAACCATCTCACGGCAATTTAAATAAATGCAATATATTGGCTTGCTTCTGCTGGCGCACCTCTGAGCCAAGGAAGGCTTCTTATGGCTTCGGAACATTGCTCAGGAGTCTGTTTTTTGCTTGTCTCTCTCATGTCTGTGGCTCTGCTCATTCCAGGTTCATTCACCTCAGTCACACCTTTTCCTGCTCCTACCAGCTCAGGAGTCCTGATAGCATCTTAGAGCTCCACGGGGGCTGGGGGATGGCTCAGTTGGTAGAGTGCCTGCCAAGCAAGCATGAAGAACCTTGAGTCTATGCTATGCATACATGCATACATACACAGAAGCTGGGAACAGTGGTAGAATGGGTAAACCCAGAACAAAGATAGGATTCTTGGGATGTGCTGTTCAGATAGTTTAGCTCAATCTGTGAGTTTCAGGTCCCAATGAGAGATCAGATCTCCAAATATTAAAGAGAGCTGGGAGTGGAGGTGCAAGCCTTTAATCTCAGGATTTGGGAGGCAGAGGCAGATGGGGTTCTGTGAATTTATGCCTATTCTGGTCTACATGGTGAGTTTAAGGATAACCAGGGCTACATAGGGAGACTTTGTCTCAGAAACAAAACAAAAATGAAACATCAAAAAATAAAGATAGAAGGTGTGATTGAAAAAGGTATTTGATGTTGCCCTCTGGCGTGGGCACACACACACATACACATGCACACACGCACACATGCGTGGGCACACACACGTACCCTCCTCACTCATGAACATGTACAGCCCCATCCCCACCCTCCATAAAAGCTGAATTAATCTCTTGTCTGAGGAAGGGTTAGGCAGATTGGCTTGCCCTCTGCTTGTACTTTATTCCTGAAGCTGGTACCCATTGGCTATGATAATGAGTCCATGGGACAAGGGTGGGGAAGTGACATTGGTTGTGGAATCCACAAAGTGTGACTGCCCCTAATTGGCAGCAGTTCCTCACAGCCTTTCCAGAAACACTATGTGGTGATCCAGAGATGACAACAGAAGAGGAGAATGGAGAGAGAGAGAGAGAGAGAGAGAGAGAGAGAGAGAGAGAGAGAGAGAGAGAGAGAGAGAGGATAATCAGATGCAGACACAGATGGACTGGTGGCTGGGATGGAGTGACAACAGCTAGGTCCCTGACACCCTGAAGTGTCTGTGGGCGGACATGGAATGTCATCCTTACAAGGCTGGTTGAGCCACCCTACCTTCCACATCCTCGCTTGCCTCCAGAACTCTAGGGCATCCCCAGTCTTCTCCAATAGTCTTCTCTCATTCTCTCTCTTCCCCAGAGCTTAAGTTTAATTCACACAGGCAAATCCTCTGCCTCAGTGCTAGGATAGTAAGGCATGTGCAAAACACCAAGAGTGGCAGTCGCTTTTCTTACATTTCTCCGAAGCACAAGCTTTGGGTTACTCCCTCTCTATACGATGAGAAATGAATCTTCCTTGACACTTCCTTGAGAAAGATTGTGGGTGTTTAGTCTTCAACAGTGAGTGGGCTGGCTCCGACTCTCCTTTAACTGGCTCCACAGCATCCTGGAAACAAATCCCAGGGAACCCACAAGTGTTTTGCTCTTCAGTTACTCATTCACCTTCCCTCGCCCACTCATATTTCAAGTACACCTCGAGTGCTTACCACATACCAGGCATTACTTTGCACACTGGGCTGACAGAAGTAAGCAGAAGTCTTGCTGAGTGTGGTGGATCACGCTTTTACCTGGTGCGGGGTGGGGTGCTGCTGTGGACCAGAGGGGTTGGAGGCTAGCCTGGGCTACACAGTGAGATCCTGTCTCAAAAACATCCCAAATGAAAAACCAGATCTCAAAGTTATCATCACTGGGAACTTTCATAATAGTAGAGAGTGAAGTGTAAAATATAGTTATATAATTAGTTAAGAAACTGTGATGTTATATAGAAAAATAAACCAGAAAGCATTAATGTGTCTTGTGGTGCACTTTCATAATCCCAGCACGGAGGGAGCTGAAACAGGAGAATCATTGGTGATACTATGCCATCCTCAGCTTCACAGTGAGTTAAAGGACAGCCTAGGAAACTTAATACTGATAGCATCTTAGAGCTATTAAGAATGTATCTTAATAAACAAACAAACAACAAACAAAACCCAAACCAAATCAACAAATCAAACAACCAGGAAAAGAAAAAGGAAGTAGAATCAAATTGGGGAGGGGCTGTTGGAGCTGTTACTTTCCGCAGGGCCATGAGTCAAGTGAGGCAGAAGTAGCTGGGGTGCCATTGTGTTCAGGCACGGGAGAATCCCTGTGAGTTGTTTAGTATAAGGGATTGACTAGACTGAGGGCAGAGGCTCTGTCATCTCTTCAGAGTAGCAGGCCTGCGTGGTTCAGTCCCATCTGAGTACGGCCTTGGGTCTTCAAAAAGAGGAAAGATATATCCATCACCAAGGTAAGTTCTTCCAGGGGTTGGAGATTTAGCTCAGAGGTAGAGTGCTTGCCTAGCAAGCAAAAGGCCCTGGCTTCTCTCTTCAGTCCTGAGGCTTGAATGGGGCAGGGAAGCATTCCAGCTGTGTGCATTTTTCCACACCTGAATTCCTGCACATGGAGGGCAGAAAGACGAGGAACTCCATACCATCTCAGGCAATTCCCCGTGACAGTACTGGTTTGCTTCCTACTTCTTTGCACATTTATAGTTTATGAGGGGAGAGGTGTCCCTGGGGCCATTTACCTGTTGGTACATGACCATTTCCCCCACACAGGCCCAGACCATGGTGCCTTTCCCTCTCATGAGGCCTGGTTAGTGAAGACCCTTTGGAGACAGGGGATGAAAGCATCAGTCTGACCTATGCATTCTTTGACCTGTTTGTTTAGGTGGCAATTAAGTTGAATGAGCTGTCATTGAAAATATGTGCTTTGTGCATTTCAAAGGTAAGTATTATTTTTTTATTGCTAATTAGGGTTGGACTCACATACATTTGTTGTGTTGCTGTGTCATATTCATTTGTCCTTTTCAACCCAGTGGCCTTAATTAATCTTCTTCTGTACACTCTGCTACAGTTTGGTTGTAACTCAGGCTGCTGGATAATGGAATCTTTCTTTAGGAAACCTTGAATTTGAAAGCTAAAGCCAGATTGAGTTTTGTTCAGGAGCATTAAATATGAGTAAATCCAGGAATTAGTTTCACCAGAGTAAACATTATTTTTATTTATTGTTATTATTTTGATTCTTTTAAAACAGTCTTGCTGGGCATGGTAGTACATGCCTTTAAGCCCAGCACTTGAAAGGCAGTGGCAGACATGTTAGCGTGTGACCATCACCCTAACTTGTCTCCTGGGCACATGATTCCAGTGCCCCGCTTGCAGAGTGCACTCTCATGGAGCACACCTCGGGGCGTGTCTACATGGTCACCCTTCCTTTAGAGATATGCAACACGTGCCAGGGATCTCTTTTTTCTCTACCCCTTCTCTCCTTCTTCTTCTTCTTCTTCTTCTTCTTCTTCTTCTTCTTCTTCTTCTTCTTCTTCTTCTTCTTCTTCTTCTTCCTTTCTCTCTCTCTCTCTCTCTCTCTCTCTCTCTCTCTCTCTCTCTCTCTCTCTCTCTCTCTCTCTCTCTTCTCTCTCACTTTCCTTCCTCCCTTCCCCTACCCATTCCCTGGATATCCAGACCCCAATAAACTCAACATGGCCTCCTGGCAGCGTGGCAGCGTGTTCCATCCTTCCACGAGCAAAATATTAACATGGATCTCTGTGAGTTAGCTTGGTTTGCATAGGGAGTCCCAGGACAGCCAGAACTAAATAGAGAGACTCTACCTTAAAAAACAAACAAATAAGCAAACAGTAACAAAAAAACCCAAAGCAAAATAGAATCTCAAATAGGTCAAGTTGACCTCTAATTCTCTATTTAGCCAAGAATGGCCTTGAATACCTGATTCCGACCTCCTAAATTGTTGGGATTATAGATATACAACATCTTGCTTGGCTCATAGTGAACTTTAGACATAGGGAAATAGAAGAAGATCTTCACTCATACTTTCCTTTTCTCTTTTGTTGAGATAGTGTTTTGGTATGAGTTCAAGCTGTCCTAGAACTCACGCTGTAGTCCAGACTGGCCTCAGACACTTGGTGCTGCCTCGGCCTTTTTTCTTAGTGCTAGCATTACAGGCATGAGCAACTAGGCCAGCTCCTTTTATTTATTTATGTATTGCTAACTATTTTTTATACATTTAGTGTGTATGTGTGCTGGTACCACAGTGTCCGTTTGGTCAGAGGACAACTTGTGGGCGTTGATTCTGACCTATGTCAGATCATCAGGCCTGGTGGCAAACCTGCTCAGCCATCTAGCTGGTTCCTAATCTGTTTTCTAAGATTTGGTTCTGGTGTCATTTTCTCCATAAAGTGTTTCTGAATCTGTCCTGTCTCTACAAAGACAAAAGAGTTCTCTGCTCCTAATACCTACCCAAGACCTTTGCCTGGGTAGCAGTGATTAATTTTCATGGTCCTGTAGTTCTTACTAACTCTTCTTCTGCCTTTATTCACGTCAGGAGTTAGGCACTGTCCCAAACTTATTTGTGTGCTCTCAGCACTGAGCATCTGGCCTGGCACACACTTGGTGCTTCTTGCAAAATGGCATGAAGGACTAATTTTTAAACACAAAACAAACTACTTACTGATTTTTAATCAGATCCCATTGAACTTTAGTGTTCTAAGAAAAGCCTGATTTATGGTAATCTTAGCCTGGGTAAGATGTTATTGCTGACTTTGGTTTTTCCTGAAGAGTAAGACAAACGATCATAGTTCAATTTTATATTTAGGTTCCTTTTCCATTATGAAGATTGAGCCCAAACCCCTGTGCATGCCAGGCAAGAACTATAGCCATATCATCGTTTTAATAGCAGAATATCATCTGGATTATTAGTATCCTTTGATTAAAAAATTAATTATTGCCTTAATAAACTCAGGTGGAAAGCACAAGTGTGGAAAGAATATGTATGTGTGTGTATGGACATGAGCTCCTCTGGAAAACAGCTTAAAGGAGTTGCTTCTTGCCACCATGTCAGTGCCGGGCATCAAACTTGTGGCATCAGGCTTGACAGCAGGCACCTTTTCCCCCTGCACCATTTCGCCAGCCTCTTTTCATTTTTTTGAGACAGTGCCTATGTAAACTAGCCTGGTCTTGAACTTACAGTTTTACTCTCCTGTATCCTGGATTATTGGCAGCCATCACCAACCCCAACCATTCAACGGTTCTGTAGGCCCAACATGTAGGAGAATTACCAAGGCCAGTCTGGTAGGCATGGATCTTAAATCCTCTGTGTCTTCACTTCAGATGGGTCAAGAGGTAGGATAACCAGAGAACACGATGAATTAGGTCAACATCTAACCTCTCATTTCTGGCTGACTTTTCTGGTTCCAGTTGTGCATGGCTGATTATTTTATCTGCTTCTGACAAAGAGTTTTCAGTGATTATAACCAGGTTAAGTTCTCAACTGAGCATAAACTAAGAATAAATACAGCCCCAGGGAATATGCTCATTAAAACACTTGCAGAGCTGAACAAGGCAGTGTACGACTCAGGAGGCTGAGGCAGGGGATTGAAACTTTGAGGTCAGCTTGGACTATACAGTGAGTTCAAGGTCAGCTTGAGATATATCAAGAGACCCTAAGAACCAATCAATGAATCCAAAAAGCTAAAAAGTAAACTAAAGTAAATTGAACTAAAAACACCTGCAGTAAGATTGCCACAGTCTAAAGCCCGTGGTGGACTTGTCTCTAGAATCCTTGGGGCTGTATGGGTTTCAGATGTGACCCTATAGTGGTTTCTTGCAGTGTTGTGCAAGTGTCTTATTATTTCTTCAGCCAAGGGCTAGCCAGGGCCAGGGAATGAGATGAGGTCTATAAATAGGTTTCTGTCAGTTCAGGTCAGGCCAAGCCTTGACACCCAATGAGTTATGCAATACCTTGTAGTTTGGGGAGCTTCTTAAATTTCAATATTGTGGATAATGTGTATTAGACTCATTCTCTTCCATTTCCTCACTGGCTTCTTTTCACCCATTATTCAGCTGGAGTTGACTATTGCCATCATTGGGATCTTTAGACATGTTATGTCACTATTCCCAGAAAGCCTCTCAGGATGGAAGAGCTGAGTTTTTAGTTAGAAAAATTTGCCTTCACATGTTAATAATAAAAATGGATTTATGGAAGTTTGGCGGATGGTCTGTAGACTTTTGCAAATTCCAAGATCATTTGGAGTTTTGGAGACGGGTGTGAGTTCCCACTCTCGGTAAGGACACATAGGTGACAGGACAGCTGAGCACAGACTTCATCTCTGAGGAAGTTTATTTATCTGGGTGGTAGAGGGCTGGGGCTCTGAGAGTCAGGATTCTAGTCTCAGGTGATAAAAAGCCATTGAAAAATTTTGAGCAGAGACTACATGAGACTTATGAAAAGGATCTGCTTACTGTTCTGAGTTTATCAGCCTTTTCCACGACTGAGCTCTGTCTCAGGCTGGGAGTGAGGCTCTGTGGTAGAACTCTTACCCTGCATCATGAAGGCCTCAGCTGTAAATGGTGGCTCTTTCCTGTTTGTTCTTCACCTGAATTGTGTCTCCCAGGCTACACTCTGTTCCTCTTACAGGACCCTTTGCAGATGCTATCTGGAAGCTTCAGCCTGCCATCCTTGGGGACTGTTAACTGTGAGCCCTCACTTAATGTGAGAAAATCACAGGTGACTGAGAAAGATTATTTATTTATTAAAAGATTCTAGGGAAAGCAATTCACTGATACAAAAGGGCGAATACAGTTGTGATGTTTTTAGAAGGCTGGACTAATCCTATGTGGTTTAAGACTGCCAATCCTGGTCTTAGATCTTTACCATCCAAGCACGCATATCCCAGATTTTAAACTTTAAACCAGCTTCTCTGGTTTTCCCTAGAGTATGACACAGTGCTCAGATCACAAGGAGTTTGGCAGATTGTTAGTGGACTTAGCTTAACGTCAGAGTCTCTTGCCTAGAATGTACAAGGCTCTGGTTCAGTCTTCAGCACTACCTCACCATACACATACAAACACACAAGACACACACACACACACACACACACACACACACACACACACACACACACACGTAGCTATCCACCACTAGTCAAATATAAATATAAACATAAAGTTAGCTATCTTCTTCCATCTCTTCATATTTTCTTACGTCCCTATGTTACTATTATTACTATTTATTTAAAAAGTCTCCTTTGCCTAGATTGTAGTTGGAAGTTTCTGTCCCGCCCGACCAGTCCTGCAGCCACTTAGTTATAAACTGTTTGGCCTATGGCTCAGGCTTATTACTTGCTAACTCTTATTTTTAAACTAACCCATGATTCTATTATGTTTAGTGACATGGCTTGGTACCTTTGCTTCAGTCCAGCATTCTCATCTTCTTTCCTCTGCATCTGGCTGGCATCTGCTGCTCTGTCTTTTCTTTTCCCACAATTCTCCTAGTCTGGTAGCCCCAGCTATACTTCTTACTAGCCAATCAATGTTTTATTAAACCATTATAATCAACAAATCTTTACAGTGTACAAGAGCAATATCCTACAGTACCAGGCTGGCCTCTAATTTGTTATATAGCCAATTCTGACCTTGACTTTCTGATCCTCCTCCCTCTACCTCTCAAGTTCTGAGATGATAGATGTGTACAAACATCTGTTTTTACATGGCTCTGGAACTGAACCCAGTGGCTTTGTGCATGCCACTCAAGGACTCAACTGAGTCACATCCCCAGCCCATTGCTTCATTTTAACACATATTTTTTTTTGTGGTGCTAGGAATTGAACTTAAGGCTTTCCAAGTGTTAAATAGTTACATACTATATCATTGATACATATCTTTTGCCTCTTCTAGTTTAAAAAAATAGTCACACTCATCTAATTCAAATGATAACTATTATATGGATGAAATTTTGGAATACAGGAGTGACCACCATCCTCCAAAGAAGAACTGTGGGATTATGTGACTTTATGATTTTTGAGAATATTGAAGTAGAAGTGGTTGGGTTATATAGTAGGGCAATGACATCCTGCCCAAAGATATGCCAATGTTCTAATATCTGATGACTATGAAGGTGCTGCATTTGGAAAAAGAATTGTTGAACATGCAATTGAGGTGAGTATCTCAACATAAGCTCTTTCAAATGAGTGGGCCCTAAAGCCTAGAGGGTCCTTAGAAAGACTGGAAAGAAGATGTAAACATACTGCAGGGAAACAGCCATAGGGAACAGGTTGGTGATGGAGGGGTACAGTTA
This sequence comes from Sigmodon hispidus, assembly GCA_004025045.1. Taxonomy (NCBI): domain Eukaryota; kingdom Metazoa; phylum Chordata; class Mammalia; order Rodentia; family Cricetidae; genus Sigmodon; species Sigmodon hispidus. Next base: position 2,080 of record PVIH01029288.1, on the reverse strand, counting down.
CAACTTGAGCAACATGGAGTAGAAGCCAGGAGAGAGGCATGGAACAGAGATGCCAACATGGCTGTCACTTTGATTCTGGAGCTACTAGCTCCTTGAACTGTGTAAATGGATGCCAAGACTGGTTTTTTTGTATGATACCAGGACATTAGAACCATTGATTTGGTTTAGATTGTGTCATTTAATGGCCAGTGGACATCTTGAGAAGCAGCATAGCATAAAGGTTAGGACCTCAGGATTGTAGTTTGGTGGTCTGGGACCCATCTTTAGCCTTAGTTTATTCATCTCTAGATGAGGATGATGTAATAACAGAACTAATCTGCCATAGACTGAATACACCTTTCTCAAATTTATGTGTTTAAGTGCTCATTCTGATGTGATGGAATTAGCTAGTGGCACCTTTGATAGCTGGTAAGGTACTTATCTGTCTGTTCTGAATGTTTGTAACCCACCACTCTGCTATTCTGAATGATCATGTCCAATGTTATAGCAGTCTTTAGGTCAGGAGAGAAGTGTCCTTGAATGGAATCCATGTTTTGTTTCTTTTTCTTGATATAAGTTCATCCTATAGTTTAGGCTAGTCTTGCCCTCACTTGTCCTTCAGTTTGACCTTGAATCAGGTATATTGTCTACAATAGTCTTGAATTCACTATGTAGCTCAGGTTGGCTTTGAATTTGCGATGATCCTTCTGTCTTGGTCTCCTTCATGCTGGCAGTGTAATCACAGCTTACCACACTTGCCTGTGACTGGTGGTCTTAGGAAATCCACTCAAGGGAACTTTTTTGTTCCAGCTAGCATATAAGTAAACAGCAGGAATTTGCCTCCATGGGGCAGAAAGCCTTCGCTAGGCACCACATCTGTCAGTGGTTTGGTCTTGGCCTTCCTGGTCTCTAGAGTTCTGAGCAATCCATACTTTTCTATTGTTTATAAAATACTCCATCTATGGTAACTTGTTCTATTTACATGTAGTTAAGTTAGCGACCTTATAAAAGAGCCTCTGGAGGTTCTCTGACCCTTCTGTTGTGTGAGGTCACAGCATAAAGATGGACAGCTGTGACCTAGGAAGACACTGAACCTGCTGGTGTGGTGTGGGGATCAATAGTAACCAAGACACAAGAAGTGAGATGCATTTGGTGAGCGGTGGTATCTGTTCCACCTCCCCTTCCTCTCCTCTCACCTTTTGGCTGTTTTGGGACTTGCTCTCACTATGTACACCAATCTAGGCTGGAATTCTTGTTTTTCCTGCACCCACCATTTCAGTGCTTGAATTATAGACACATACCATCTTTAGCTTCCATAAATGTTACTAGTTAATGATCTGATGGACCCAAGAGAAGAGTTTACTGGGCTGCAGATATGACCAGGTCAAGGTGATGGATTTGAAAATATGATTTAATCTTCAGGTTGCTCAGAACTCAGAGCAGCCTGCCACTCTTTTTAACTTCTTCCCGTGCCTAAAACCTCCTCCCTTTAGGTCATATGTCTGTACAGACTTGCAGACATTTGTTATCAGAATAATTGAATCTTTCAGCTTCTCAGTCATCAAGTGCAGTGTTTTCAACCCGGGATACCCAGAGGGCCCTGGCTCCCCTGGGTTGTCATGGGAATCCTCAAGCTCTGTTCTGTGTTTAACATAAGTCTAACAGAACAATCCATCTACATAGAGAGGATGACAGATGACTGGATGGGGCTCTGTTTTGCTTTCAGTGGATGGTATTTACCAGGTGTGGTAGTGGCTGAAGCATTTGGCCAGCTCATAGAACAATAAACTAGCACCTAAAGTCTCTTCCAGAAAAAACGTTTATAAGACACAAAGAGCATGGGTCAAGAAATACATGTCTTTCTAATGCATTCCAACTGTTTAATGTTACATCATGTTACAATGTAATGCTATGTTCTCTCCAGCACCAAATAGAGGCCAAAAGAATCCAGGAAACTCTTTATGGTCATAGTTATTTAGTGGCAGGGACAAAATTATTACATAGGATTTTGACCTTCAGTCCAGCACATTTTCCTAACATGCTTCTTGTCTGACTATTCTGAGGTAGTTAAGTCTTTCTCCCTCCTTCCCTCCCTTCTCCC
>PVIH01029287.1:0-13893 GCA_004025045.1 Sigmodon hispidus | reverse complement strand
TTTTTTTGTATTGTTCTGTTTTAATTTTATTGATTTCAGCCCTGAGTTTGATTATTTCCTGCCTTTTACTCTTTCTAGATGAGTTTGCTTGTAATTATTCTAGACGTTTTGGCTGTGCTGCTAAGTCTCTTGTGTGAAATTTCTCTAGGTTTTTCATGTAGGCATCCACTACTATGAATTTTTCTCTTATCACTCTTTTATTGTGTCCCATAAGTTTGAGTATGTTGTGGATTCATTTTCATTGAAGTCTTGAATTCTTTGATTTTATTTTCTTAATTCTTCCTTAACACAGAGGTGGTTCAATTGAGAGATGTTCTGTTTCCATTAGTTTGTAGACTTTCTGTGGTTAGTGTTGTTGTTGAACTCTTTTTCCAGTTGGTCTGATAGGATACAAGGAGTTATTTCCATTTTTTTTATCTGTTGATATTTGGTTTATGACCAAGTATGCAGTCAGTTTTAGAGAAAGTCCCATGGGGTGCTGAGAAAAAGGTATATCCTTTGTGTTTGCATAGAAAGTTCTATATATATATATCATTTAAGTCTATTGGACTCCTTACATCTGTTATGATCCCTTATTTCTCTGTTGAGTTTCTGTTTGGTAGACCATTGGTGAGAGTAGGGTATTGAAATCTCTCACTATTAATGGGTGGAGTTTGATATGTGAATATATATGTGTGTGTGTGTGTGTGTGTATATATATATGCCCTTGTGCTGGGGTATAGATGTTTGGGATTGAGACTTCAACTTGGTGGATTTTTTTTCCTGAGGTGAATGATAATGTCTGTCCTGATCTCTTTTGATTGATTTTAGTTTGAGGTCTATTTTGTTAGATATTAGAATGGCTACTCTGGCTTGTTTCTTGGTTCATTTGATTGGTGAGCGTTTTTTCAACCCTTTACTCTGAGCCAGTGTCTGTCTTTGAATTTGTGGTGTGTCTTGTGCATGCAGCAGAAGGATGGATTCTGTTCTTTTTCTGGTTTTTCTTTTATATTAAAAGTTTTTTCTTTAGTGATGAATAGGTATTTTCGGCAGGTCACATACTTTATAAAACCATGTCTAAAATTTTTATTTCCATTCTTAATCCAAAAAGCAAATTCTTATTGTTATCAAAGGGTACAGCTGGAGGTTCTCATACTAGAAACCCAACTAACATTGTACAGAATGTACAAATGTACACATTTTAGAACTCTGTAAGATTTAAATCAAAGTCCACTTCCAGTGTGTGTGGATATATGTTAAATATTTAATAAATCCTGGGATATCAGAGAGACCACCCATTCAAATCTTTGGCAGACAGCTCAGGAAATCCTTGATCCTTGAATGCAAGGATAAACAGCTGAGTCAATCACATACACGTTTAATCCCAGCACAGGGAAAGCCCTAGTGGTAACCAACATCCTTTATCCCATAACTCCAGAGACAGAACTTCTTCTGTTTCTGTGAGTTCAAGGCTACAAGCCTTTAATCCTAACATAGATGGGATAGAGTATATAAGGGCTTTTAGAAACCAGGCAGACACAGGAGTGAGGCTGAGGAAGTTGAAAGACAGTTTGGTGAGAATTGATTGTGGTGCTTCCTCTCTCTGGTATTTCAGTTTCCCCCCAATATTTGGCTCTGAGTCTCATTCGTGTTACTACAAGTGTGAATAATGTCTTGTGAGAACCAGTGTGAGTTAGTGTCCTGTTCAAATTCAGAGTCCCATCAAATTAACTTTTGTAATGGCAGTTCTGATTATGTTGATCCAAATAATGTAGTGGAGGTAGGTTGGGTAAAGGTAAGGTTTTGTTTTTATTTTCACCAAATGCTGTCTCATTTGATTTAGGAGGGATTGGGAATACCCAAGAATTATCTTCCAGAGAATTTCTGCCATAAGAGTTGTGCTCCTGAAAGTCTGTACCATCATTAGGAATCAGTCTCTCATTATCTGTTTATGACTGAAGAACTACTCTCCTGGTAAAGGAGAGGATGAAGCATACCAAGTAGCTTTGCCATTTGGTGACAAAGAGGACTTTCTTTTGTGTTGCAATGAAATTTGTCAAGTGCAATTTCACGCTGTCTCTCCCAGTGTCTTCAGCACATCCTGCTGGGGTGCAGGCTCTCCTGACTGCAGCTGAGCTCCTCAGTTTTCTTAGCAGTTCTACTTGCACTTGTGTCACCAGATGCAAACTAGACATCTCCCTCTTCAGCTCCCAGCATGCATGCTGCATAGGGTCACTGTGGAGAAGAGCCTGGTGTGGAGCATGCTCCTCCCTCGACAAGCTTGCTCTCGTGAGATCTCTGTCCTGCAGAATGTCTTCCTGAGATGGACCTGTCTGTTTGGCTTTCTGTAGCTCTAGTCTGAGATCGTTGCATTCTTTCTTCATTATTTCCAGCTCCTGTTCTAAACCATGGATCTTCAAGTCACAGCTTAACTTTTCCACCTCCCAGTTTGATGAGGGTGGATTTAAATTTCTCATTACCTGCTGAGTTTCTACCTCTGTTCTTAGCTGGAGAAGTTCTACTTCTTTAGACTATAGCTGTTCATTCAATACTTTCAAAGATTCAGTGTTTATTGTCTTTATTTTCTCCAATTTGTTCTTCAAATTGTCTCTATCAATGCAAACCTCTCAATATGCATGATAGGCCTTATTCACTTGTTCTCACCCCACAGAACTTGTTTCATCATCTACTTGTGTTCCAACAAGCTTTTCTTCCAAAGACCTTATTCTTTTCTTTAAGAGAGAGTTTTCTTTCTCTGAATCTTTAACTCCCTTCTTGATGTCTGTTGTAGTAAGTTTTTCCTGGGCTGTTTTGGCGTCCGGGAGGTTTGTACCTGGTGCGCGCGGTGGTGGCGGTTTGGAACCTGGTCTGCGCGCCCGCGGCTTTTGTCCCCCAAAGAAAATGAATCAGATGCTTGTATTAATTTCATACTGTTTGGCCCATATCTTAAGCACATTACTAGCTAGCTCTTTCATCTTAATTCAACCCATTTCTATTAATTTGCCCACCACGTGGCTCCCAGCCAGTGGCTGGCCAGTACCTCTACATGTCTGTTCCTCTTGGGGGTCCGATAAAGAGTACTAACTCCACCCTTTCCTACCTGCCTGCCCTCTGATTCTCCACCCACTTCTACGGTGCCATGCATGGGCCAAAACAGCTACTTTATTTACATCATCCAGAAAACATTCTACCACAGATGTCTTCATACACGGTGACAAGGGCAAAATGTAAAGCAACAGATTCCTCTCCTGAGTACGCTGAGACTGGAGTCATGTCCTCTCTCCTGTGGGCTTTCTCATGATTCAGAATGCAGATGTCATCTTCTGCTAGTGTGTCCATGGCAGCCTGAACTCTGGCTATGTATGGCCACCCCACCCCAAGGCCACCAGGTTTCGCTTCTCCAGTCTTTGGGAACTGACTGAAAACAAACCTGGTCACCAGGGGTCACGACAGGCTTCCGGTTTCTTTGAAGACCTGCCTGTCAAGGTGGCCACCACAGGTGAACCAAAGAAATCCCATGTCTTCAGCTGCAGCTCTCATGGGCCTGTTGTTGGGCTCTGGAGGTCACAGACTAGCCTGGCAGGAGCATGCATGCCAGCACTAGGGCCGCTGATGCTTGCTGCCCTCCTGGGGCGGCAAAGCTGAGAGTGCTTCTAATATTTTTATAGGCATTTTATTCTTTAGATTCTGAAAGTTTTCTTCTATGATTTTGTTAACTATATTTTCTGTGCCTTTGAGCTGGTATTCTCCCCCTTTAAAAAAATTCCTATTGTTTTTAGGTTTAGTCCTTTTATGTTGTCCCATATTTTCTGGACGTTTTGTGTTATGATTTTTTTGGTTTTAGTGTTTTCTTTGACTGAGGTATCTATTTCTGCTATTGAGCCTTCCACTCCGGAGATTCACTCTTCCAGCTCTTGCATTCTGTTGGTTATGCATGCATCTGTTTTTCTGGTTCATTTCTGCAAGATTTTCTATTTTCAGCATTGCCTCAGTTTGTGTCTTATTCTCTTTTAATTTATAAATATTGAAATGTTTTCTTCACCTGTTTGTTCGCTTTTTCTTGGTCTCAGGGACAAGGGACAATGTTTTCTGTCTGTGACTGCTTCAAGCTGAAATTGGTCTTTGTAGTAAAAGGGGGTATCTAAATAGAACACAGAGGATGTTCACTGAATGAAGGTCTTTTATTCAGACTACCTGAATCCTGCCCATAGCAATGAGCAAAACTGGCTCTTGCCCATAGTGACAGAGCAAAAATGGTTGCTGTGTTACTTCCACCAAAAACTTTCGGGCCAATTGATGGCTGACTAGTGGCTTTTTCCCCCACTTTGGAGAGTTGTTAAAGCAGCCTGTTTTTAGATCTTGCCAAAGGAGCCTGTCCTGAGTTGGGTGGGTGGCATGGAGCCTCCCTACTGAAAGCCAGAAGCCTGGATGGTGCCTTGCAGATCTGCCTTGTGCAATCATTGCTGCATGCGCCAGCCCACCTGGAGTCTAAGTTCTTGCAGCACAAGAGGATGGGGGATGGACAGCCCTGCCCATTGCAGGATCACTGAGGTTAAAATGTATTCTGTCTCACTGCTCTGAGGCTGTTCTCAGCATTTGCTGAGGAAAACAGCTACCCGGTTGAATGCAGTGTTTGGTGAGGGCTAAGTCCTGAGGGTGCCTCCACAGGTATGAGGCATGGATCCAGCTACCAGTAACAACTAAGAACCTTGATTGTTGACAGAAATGAGATAAGGATTGTAATAGAATCTCTCAGAGGGGTTGTTTCCCTTGTTGAAGGTTCTCACAGGGAATTAATTGCAGCTGTGTAAACAGCCCTGAGCAATTTTTTCCGAGTCACTGCAGCAAATCTTGGGATTTTGTGTGGATTTGGTATGGTTTGAATTTACTCTGTTATCTGGTGGTGGATTTCTATAGGTTGTGGGGCCCAGGGAATGAGGCGGAAGACAGCAGCAGAGAGCAGGAGACACTTGAAGCCGTTTCTACGTAGAACAGAATCTTATTGTCAGATGGGGTGTAGTTATTATTAACAGAGAAGGTTATGGTAACAGAAGTTATGACAGCAGAGATGGTTATAAACAGAGAAGGAAAAAGAGAGAGAAAATGAAAAAAAAAAAACTGAGAACGCTCTGAAGAGCAGACAAAAGATGAGAGAGAGATTCAGAGGTGAGAATCTTGCTTTAAATGGGACTTGACATAGCTCAGAGGAGGTCATGGCTTTAGAGACTAACAGCCACTCTTTAACTGAGGGTCTCAGGGAACCTTTGTTGATTCAACTGGTACTGGGGTACTCTTAGTCTAATGGATGCTGAGGATCTGTAGGTCTCAGGTGATGGGGTGGGTTGGGAGATGGAGCAGGGTCTTATAGTTGAGGTTCAGTGAACTAGATTTTACTGGGGCTTCTGGCCTGCAGTGGTTTTCCTTGCTGGCCTGGATTTAGGGGAGAGATGAATGTGCCATTCTTAAACTTTTAAGAATAATGGCATTATAGTATTCCAAAATAAGGCATTACTTGGAAATAATAAAGCTTCTTTGTACTTGTACCTTTTTATCAGGACTGTCAGCTCCCCAGTAATGACACAGAGACTATTATTAATTATAAAAAGCTTGGCCAATAGCTTAGGCTTGTTTTTAACTAGCTCTTATAATTTAAATTAATTTTTTAATGTATTTTTTTTTATGTGGCACTGTTATCTTTACGCTATATTGCCCATGCTGCTTCCTACCAAGTCTCCTGGCATCTCCCCTTCATCCCAGCATTCTCTCTGCTCAGAAATCCTGCCATTGGCCATTCAGCTTTTTATTAAACCAGTCATAGCGACACATCTTCACAATGCAAGATTATTCCATAACACTTCTCAGATAACCATTTTGTTCACACATTTTTTTATCATGTCCTTAAATGTTATTTCTGAAACAACAGTAGTTATTCTTGAAAGTTTGGATTGTAAGTTTTACTAATGTTTAAAGCTAGTCTAAGGTTGTACATTCTTTGTTTTAATTTTAGGAGAAAGAAGAATACATCTCAACATTATTTTTGAAAGTTGCCACTGACATTTATTACCTTCAAAGTGATTGACTCTGTGTGTGTTTATGTGTGTGTGTGTGTGTGTGTGTGTGTGTGTGTGCATTTGTGTGCATTTGCTGTGGAAAGAGATGGAGGAAAAAGTGTAAGTAACCAGAGATGGGGAAGAGTGTGATAGAGAAAACAGCAAACAATACACCAACTATTTTGATGCTTTTTAAGGTAATTGTTGAAAGGGAAAATAAATTGAAATTAAGCTTAGGAAATTGACTTGATAAAAACCTTTTAATCTTTATTCTAGAAAAATAAAATACATTTCCAACCTGCTATAGATACATTTTTTCCTAAGTACATTATAATTTGTAGTGTCATGATTTGAAAAGGTATGTTAATTCTGACATTTGTTATGTTTCCTAAGTATTGCTGTCACTATAATGCCAAGTAAGTTATTTTACTTATTGTCTTCAGAATTACACCCAGAAAAATTGATATTGTCCAAGCATCTGAGCAGTTCAAAGGTGGGATAATTACAAGTGACATCGGAGACCTGACTTTAAGCAAGCGAGGAATTAGAACATCATTTACATTTAGGAAAGTGAGGCGTCTGCCCTGCAATTGTAGTAAGTCTCTAATTTTTTCTGTGCTTCAGGAGAATAAATGTGGCATAGAAATCCTATAAGGGCATCAATAGTTAGGAGAGCTTTTTCTTTGATGTTGACATCTTCTGTACTCTGCCTGTTAGGCTTTCATAGCATTTCTCTGTGCTACTTTCATTGGAATTTGTATTCTTTGAATGCCGAGGCTATATTCTATTATTGATTTACCTGAAATTTGGTCTTCTAGCATTAGTGAGTGCCAAGAAAATGCTTTAGTTTTGGAAATGGCAGCTAAGACTGTTGGAATCATAAGGCAATAAAACATTACTTGTGCTTTTGTTGGAAAGGCTTCTCAGGCTCTTAACTTTTTAAAAAAGGGTTATTTATGTATTATGTATGCACTGCTCTGTCTGCATATATGCCTATAGGTCCGAAGAGGACACAGGATCTCATTACAGATAGTTGTGAACCACCACAACTTGTTTGCTTGGAATTGAACTCAGGACCTCTGAAAGAACAGCTGAGCCATCCATCTCTCCAACTCAATCTTTTTTAAATCCCAACAGAAAAGTTGGAGATGACAAATTATATGATGACTCTATAGGGGAGTAAGTGGAGGGTTATAGTTTAGTCAGTTTGAAAACCTGAAAGGATCTGAAAAGAACTGTATAAATAGGATGTTGTTCTGACTCATTTATATGAATATGTTTATCCTAGTTTTATTTTTTGGAATCAACAGTTTTTTTTTTTTAACTTTGTAAATGATAATTTGTAATGACAGGAACCAGAAAATGCTTTTCATATCACTGGTGTTTTAATTTGGAGTAGCCTATAACAGTAACCATTATATTTAGCTACAATCTTTAAAAATAAGTAAATGAAAAATTCTTTATCTCAGGGATGGAGAGATGGTTCAGCTGTAGCTCTTTGAGAGGTCCTGAGTTTGCTTCTTCCTAGTGTCCAGGTTTTTGGGCTGTCACTCCAGCTTCAAAGGATCTGATACCTTCTGGCCTACACAGGCACCCCTATCCTTCATGGCATATACACCCAGATATATATGCATGAATATAAATACAAACAAATTGTAAAGAACAAAACCTGAACAAATCTGAAGATGATAATCCTGTTTAAAATTAAGTCACTGCATATGTGAGGTTGAATATGAGTTTTTGCTTATTTTGGTAACACTGTCAGTGGGTTTATAAAATGTGAAAATTTGAAGATGTTTGGTATTTGATAAGTCTAACACTACCGGCACCCTTAGAAGGTACAAAAACAGATAAGGTTCCTGTTCTCTAGCTACTTAAAATTTCATGTGGAGAGAGAAGCTAGGGTTCTTATGCAAATGTTTCTTTGTGTGTGTGTGTGTAGAAAGTTATTAATTGTAAGTGAAACATTAAATGCATTTCACTTGGTTTTTTAACAGTTTGCAGATGTCCCCCCTTTTCTTTCCTACTCTCCTTTCTTCTTCCACAATTGTGTCGTACATTTTGGTCATTTCTCCTTCATCATTATTCTTCTCCCACTTACTCTCTGCTTCTTTGCAAACTCCTTTCTCCTTACTTTTTTTTTTCTGATCCATTATGCTTACTTAGTATTACTTGCCTGAGAGTGGTGTAAAATTATTTTCTGGAGCATAGATAACTTATCAGTAGCTATGTAACTGAAAAAAAATGACATATCTTCTTCTAGCAATCATTAACTAGACCCTGTTCAATATATGAATTTTATTTGATACCCTGGTGTTTTGCATAAAAATAAAAAGCTAACATTGCCTTACTTTATTTAATAAATTAATTTTATTATTTATTCATCACTAATTGATTAAGATATGTCTTACTCTGTTAGTCTAGGCAACATGGAACTCTTTGTGTAGTATAAAGTGCCCTCAAATTCATGATGGTACTATTGCTCAGACTCTCAAGTGGTGGGGTTATAGGCATGTGGCACCACACCTAGATGCAGAACTTTTTCTTTTCTTTTAGATTACTCTTCTGTCTGTGACAGACAGAGGAAGGCCACACCTCCCTCCCTTCCAGAGAGCAGTAAAGAAGCATGCCAACTGGAGCAAGAGCATGTCCATCATGTGTATGATCTGATTGCAAGCCACTTCAGTAGCACAAGGCACAGCCCATGGCCACGCATCGTGGAGTTCCTGAAAGCTTTGCCAAGTGGTTCTATAGTGGCAGATATTGGATGTGGAAATGGAAAGTACCTTGGCATCAACAAGGAATTATATATGGCAAGTAACTGCTGCTTCTGTTTGCTTGTTTTTGTTTTTGTTTTTGTTTTTAATTTAAAAAAAAATGGGGAGAGGCTGGAGAGATGGCTCAGCAGTTAAGAGCACTGACTGTTCTTCCAGAGGACCTGAGTTTGATTCCCAGCATCCACATGGCAGCTAACAACTGTCTAATTCCAAGATCTGACACTCTTATACAGTTGTACATGCAGGCAAAAAAACCAACTCACATAAAATAAAAATAAATATACAAAAGGGTAGTTATATGTGGATACTGTATTTAACATCATTTTTACTCCTCTCTCTCCCAATTTTTTCCTATGTTTCTCTGCCTCATAAGTTTATGACATATGTATATATAAATACAGCCTTGTTAGTCAATTTATTGGTGTGTGTGTGTGTGTGTGTGTGTGTGTGTGTGTGTGTGTGTGTGCGTGTTTAGGGATGACAATTTGGGATTCTACAACATACAGGGGGCAATCCTCCCTAATGAAGACTGATTCTTCTTTTCTCAATAGCTACTAATTGCCCATAGCTCTTCATGCAGGGGTGGAGACTTACGAAATTCCTCTCATTCACATTAGCACGCCAGGTATGTTGTCATTGTTCAGCTCTAGTGGTATTTAGGCAGCCATATTGTTTAGATTCCATGCATGTAGTTTCACTGTCATAATAGCTGGGGAGATGATTCAGAGCTTTAGAATACATACTGTTCTTACAGAGGATATGAGTTCAGTTCCCAACACCTTCATCAGAAGACTCACAACTGCCTCTGGATCCAGTGGCCTCTTTTGGCCTACATAAGCACTGCTTATAGAAAAGATGCTGTCTTACAGATGATGTCCTGTTTGTCTGCTTCTTAAAATCTTTCTGCCCTTTTTCCACAATTTTCCTGCTTATGCATCTGCTTTGTCTTTCCCCTATTAGGATGGCCCAATATATAAAGCTTTTCTATAAAATCCTTTCTAGTCTATAGTTTATAATCATCAATAGTCTATTGATGGTCACATTACAAAGTCAAATCTAAAGACAGGGAAAATTTATAAAGAATATAATGCTCACAAAAAGTATGTGTATGAACATATATATATTCTTTTTAAAAAAGTATTTATTTTGTATATGTTTGTGTTTTGCCTGTGTGTATGTACATGTACCATGTGCCAACCTGTTGTTATCAAATGCCAGTAATGGAAATTAGATCCCCAGGAACTAGAATTATGTAATATATAATTAGGTGCCATGTTTGTGTGCTGGGGATCAAACCTATGTCCTCTACAATAGTAGCAAATGCTCCTAACTGTAGAGCAATCTCTGTAGCCCAAATATTGTGTGTTTCTAAGAAAAAACAAAGCCCCAATTTAGAATATTTCTGAAAGATACTCACCTACCTGTCTTCCTTTTACCCTAATAAACCAGTTTATAATGAGTATATTTTCTTACTGTTTTTTCCATAAATATTTTATACCATATTTTATGTAATTTGATAATGCAAATCACTTATCCTCATTTTTACATTAATTGTCTTAAGGTTTCTGGAGCTTAAAATATTTATATTAGGTGACATTTCTGAATATATGATTGTTTTCAGTTAAGTGCTATTTAAATAATTGAAGCACTGGTGACTTCACTTAGTGGCACAGAGCTTTAGCATGTGTGAGTTCTGGGTTCTATGTTTCACATTCAGCAGCATGTACATGCATGCATCCACACATACAAATAATTTATTGCGCACACAATTTTGTTAAGAGGATAGATTTTCTGTTGTGTGTGTATGCTATGATAAAAAATACATTAAAAGTTCTCACTATGCAAACATGTATGTTGAAAGACATTGTGACAAGATAGAAAATATATAGATTTGGGGGGGGTAAGAAGATCAGGTTTTTAAATTTGTGGTCTATTTTGGGCAAATTACTAACTTTCTTTTCCATGAAACTTTATTATCTCTACTGTGGAAATACAATTAACTCAAAGTAAGTTACAAAGAACCTGCCTGGGTGAATTCCAGACATGACAGTTGCTCTTAGCCTGATTAGCTTTTTCTGTAATTTGTGTTATTTTCAAAAATGCAATTTAGAAAAGTGGTTATTAAGCTAAAAGTTGTGGAAATTCTTGTGATAAAAATTAAAGGTAGGACCAATTGCTTTTTAAATGGCAACATCAGTTTGCACTATCAACATTATGTAAGGAGAGATTTTTTTTTTTAAAATCACACTGCCATCACTGTGAAACATTTTGATTTTAAAACTACTTGCTGGGGCTGGAGAGATGGCTCAGCAGTTAAGATTGTTCTTCCAGAAGTCCTGAGTTCAATTCCCAGCAACCACATGGTGGCTCACAACCATCTATGTTGACATCTGGTGCCCTCTTCTGTGTAATGTATAATAAATAAATAAATCTTAAAAAAAAAAAGAAAAACCAACCACCTTTAAAAAAATAAATAAGTAAAACTACTTGCAAGTCCTTCTCAGATTACTTTTCACTCTGAAGGGCATGTTTTTTTTTTTTCTTTTCTTTTTTCTTTGTCACTTGCTAAGGTAAGCATCAATCATTTGCATGCTCTAAGTTATGTTTTTGATAGTTTAATATCAAAAGGAAATGGAAATTTAGTGATTTCTTTTATGTTTTATTTATACTTCTATATAGTCACAAATTTAGGGTTTGGATTTGTTTTATTTTTCTTTGAAAAATATAAAAATAAAGAAGTTTCAGTTGGGGAGATGGCTCTGTGGATAAAGTGCTTGTCATACAAGCAAGTGGACCTGAGTTGAAATCTTCAGAACATAAAATCCACATGTGGTAGCAGGTGTCTGTAGTTCACACTCTCCTCCGGTTAGATGGGAGGTGGACACAGGAGAATTCTTGGAAGGTTGTGGGTCAGTTAGCCTGGTATACATGCCAGTAAAAGAAAAGACTCTGAATTAAGCAAGGTGGAATGCAAGGACTAACACACATGCATGTCGGCATATGAACAGTAACAAATGTGTTCACATTTTACATATACAAATAGGGAAGGTTAGGGTTAGACAATATTTTTAAGCCTAATGTGAATTGTTATGTCCTTGATCTCCATCCAACACAATGAAACATATAGCTTTGCAAGAGTTCTTGACTTCATATTTTTACTTACAAATAGGCAATCTTTCTACTCTAGTTTGGACATTGTGTATAATTATTATGAAGAATTTTAAATATTTGATACTATCCCTAGTATTTATAAGGAAGAGGAAAAAAATGTGATTTTGTGGAAGATTCCAGCAAAACAGACAAAAGATGAAAGTCTTAAGCCATGGGCCACTTCTCCATGAGTGGAATTTGTGTAACACATTGACATTGTCTGTGCTTTCTTGTTAGTAAAAAAGTATACTGTGTCCAAACTGTAAAAAATGGAGAGAGACATTTGCTTTTATTTTGCTTGGCTGCTGTTCCGGTTTTCTTTGCTGTTCTTAGCAATTTTCTTCTGAGAAACCATTGAACCCTACTTTTAAAGCTTTGTGTTATAGTCAGACTGGATATCTTTCTGTTGACGTCTAGTAAGATGCAGTTGTCATTCACAGCTGGGCATACTTATGGCTTCTGATTATTTCTTTAAGTATAAGGAAATATCACCAACATAAAACTCTATATATTACTTGAATAGTATTTTCATTCTTAGTTTGTGCTTACTGGCTGAGCTGTATAGCATATAGTTGAAAATAAATAGTGATCAGCCAGGCATGGATCTTAAACAAAAGGAAGAGATAGGGATGGTGCTAATATTATTAATAGCTCCTGGGGAATTTCCATATTGAATTATACCCAGGACAGATTACTATACTTTATAATTGGGAATTCATCATACTTCATAAATTAAACCTGCTCTAAGGATTAAGTATAGACATCATTTAATACCAATTGGGAATTGAGCACACTTATTAAATATAACAAGGATGGCAATATGGTTTAACTCAACCAAGAATTGATTGATAAGAAAATTTATATTCTTTATTTTCAGGACTGCAGTAGCCTTTAAAATCAGTGTTCATTATAATGAAAAAAATGAGTAAATATGAACTCAAACTGACCAGTTGTTGAATTAAATCTATCACGTTAGTTACAAGTTTTTGATTTTGTGTTTGTTG
Source organism: Sigmodon hispidus (assembly GCA_004025045.1). Classification (NCBI taxonomy): domain Eukaryota; kingdom Metazoa; phylum Chordata; class Mammalia; order Rodentia; family Cricetidae; genus Sigmodon; species Sigmodon hispidus. The sequence goes on along the minus strand of PVIH01029287.1, from coordinate 933 downwards.
GTTTGTTTGCTTGTTTTTGTTTTATGACACAAGATTTCTCTGTGTAACAGTTCTAGCTGTTCTGAAACTCAACTTGTAGACCAAGCTGGCCTCAAACTTACAGAGATCCACCTGCTTCTGCCTCCTGAATGCTGCAATTAAAGGTGTGCACCATCACTGCCTGGCTAGTTTCAAGTTTTTATGGAGTGAAAAGCATTACACATTATTGGATTGGGTTATAAAGAAATGTCTGGGAATAATTATTAAATGGTTGGTTAGCATTTCCTGAGTACCTTCTATTTTTTCCATAGCTTCCATGTGCACATAACAATTATATCTATATAACTATGCATGTTTATAAGCATGGGTATACATAGTACATAAATAAATGTTTGTATATTTTGCATATATGTTACTTAACAGGAATGTCTATATAGAAACAACAAGGCCATATTGAAGATAAGAAATCCTCAAACATTTTCACAGAAGCAGAGGCATGGGGCACATTTGGCTTTCCCTACTTGGGGAGGTGGAAATGTTTGCTCTGCTTGCTGCCTCCAGCTACTTTAGGATGATTCTCTTATACAGAATGGTTTTAACAAGCATAATTTTGCAAGCTGTGAATTCAGTACTTTGTTTTTTGGAAGGCTAGAGGTTTAACAGAAAAAAAGACCTAGTAGCTTTAAAAATTGAAATAATCTTTAACAACAAAAAGCCAACAACAAAAACAAATACTGTGTAATAGTGACTGGCCTTGAATTTGTAGAAATTTATCTGCCTCTGTCTCTATTATGCTGGGATTAATGGTGTATGCCACCATATCTGGTCTAAATTCTTTTTTATTTTTGTTTGGTAATGACTGATTTTCCTGACTACAGTCACAGCTTTGTACTGACTATTATTACTTGTAATGTGGTTGTTTGCTTATATATATGAAACGTGTGAGTAGTCTAA
>PVIH01029286.1:0-13904 GCA_004025045.1 Sigmodon hispidus | reverse complement strand
AAGAGACCTTGAATAAGGATATACAGGGATGGAAAAAAAAAATTCAGAGGGAAAGCTGAACACAAAGAAAATATATGTGTAGCAATCTTATTTGCATTTCCACCCTTGATAAGCCATGCTTATGATTCTTATCCTCTGTATAGTTATTGTTAACTCTTCCGCATTTTAAATTCTTTTTACTGTTTTTTTTTTTTTTGATCAATACAAAATAAAGAAGAAAAAAAAAAGAATAATTGTTCTGTCCATGTGTGATTTATTTGGGAGCTGGGTGACCAGCCTGCCAAAAGAGAAAAAATAAACTATCAACAACAATGAGTTGATAAAGTTAGTTTCCTCATGGGTATAAGATATCAGTTCTGGAACTTGATGCCTTCTATTGAATGCATATAAACAAAAGGCAGGTAAGTTAATGATGTGAATTGGAAGCTATGGTTTTCTTCTTACAGAGGAATAAGGAGTTCTGTAGTTTGAAATAATTGGCCCCCATAATTTCATAGAGAGTGATACTAATAGCAGGTGTGGCTTTGTTGGAGTGGGTGTGGCCTTGTTAAAGGAAGTGTGTCACTGTGGGGGAAGGCTTTGCAGTTTTCTATGCTCAGGATTCTGTCTAGAGTCACAGTCGATTTTCTATTGCCTGCAAGATGTAGGACTCTCAGCTGTTTCTCCAGCATCATGTGTACCTGTTTGCTTGCCTTGGTGATAATGAACTAAACCTCTGAAACTGTAAATGATCCACCCCAATTAAACATTTTTCTTATAAGAGTTGCTATGGTTGTAGTGTCTTTTCACAGCAATAAAAATCCTAAAATAAGGCATGGACAAGAGATAAAAGTTGAATGATGTAGCGGCTCTAGATTAGACAGATGTTAATATAAAGTCATGGTTACACAAGAAACACATATATAGAACAATGTTGATAATGTATTGTAGGCGACATATTCCCTAGTGAAATGGCCAGGGAAAGCACTAGGTATACAGCTTCATTGGTATGCACAAGGCCCTCTCTTCATTCCCCAGGACAAAGAGAAGGGGAGGGGAGGAAGGAAGTACAGAAGGGAGAAATGTACATCTAGAATTCATATATTGATTTTTAATTTTTTATACACAGTACTTTCACTGAACCAGAAGTTCAGTGACTTGACTTGAACAAGGAGCTTCAACGATCCATCCACCTGTCTCCACCCCATTCCCAGTGCTGGAGTTACCTACAGACATCTCCACACCTGAATTTTTATGTAGCTGATAATTGAATATCATGATAGTAGGGCAATAGCTTGACCAACTGAGCCATCTTTCTAGCCCCTTGAATTATGTCTTAAAGAATATATCTGTGGAATCATGAATCACATATATAACAAATATTTAAAAGACAAATTTTAATGAATACAAATTTCTAATAGTATATGCTACATTCACAGTGTGGCTTCTGGAAGAGGTACTGGCCCAGAATGACAGCACAATGAGTATAGCAGAAACTGGTGTCACTTCTGAGGTTTTGTTGGTAGTATTACACAATGCTAATTCTCTTTCCATGTTATTATAGAAAAAGTTACCAGTAGGAACAGTTGGGTAAAACATATGTGAGGATTATCAGCAATATTTGTGTAAAATTTTCTTTAAATATAAAATTATAAAAATCAAAACATATTTTTCCTTAAAGAAGAAATAATATAAAATAAAATCAATAGGAGATATGTTGGCCATAGTGAAGGGTTCACCTTCCTTTCAGATCCACCAACTTTTACATAACCCATCTGGTGGTGTAATAGTATACAGTAGACTTGTCTAGGCAGATACTGGCAGTGAATAGGTCAATCTGGGTACAGAGCAGAGAGTGGAGGAGGGGGCAAAACAGAGACTAACAGGAATCGTGCCATTTGGAAGCCCTGAAAAGACCTTTCTGAGAACCTGTCTTCACTGATACAGCATAAACATTTCTGACCAAATGTGGATACTCATGTTGTATCCTATTTATCACAAGAGACACACAGGTTGACTAAATGGGAGCCTACCTAAGGACTCAGGTTAACATCCAAGTCCTCTTGCTCATGGCTGGCATGCCCTGGGAAGAGTCATCCACTGTATCTTTGCCTCAGAGGCCTCAGCTATGTCAAGTGGATGGTTCACAGCTTCACCACAGAGCTACAGTCAAGATGAGCTATTTCACATAGGAAAGAAGCCTGGGTTCTTGAGACAGAGGACTCGGTTGGTGGGTTACGTTTTCTGTTGTATTTATTAACATTACTCACTGGTTTGTGTTTATTATGACTAACAATAATTAACATTGTTTTAGTAAATGAGGACCTACCTCTGCTAAAGTGCACAAAAAAACACTAAAATATGGATTTATCTCCCTGTTTACAAGTATCTCTTCATTCCTAATTATAATATTCATTTCAATTATACTATTAATAAAGTCACACCAATGATGCATAAACAGTGCCTAAATTGCATATAGATTAAGACATAGCAACAGGAGTCAGAGTGGAATTAATGCCACCAGAGGGGTATTAATCATGGTTATATTATGTTAATGCAAATGAACAAGATACTGAAGGCATCCCCCTTGTGCCCAAGGAGAATCTTATATTCTCTGACATAATTTACCAAAGGAATACCAATATTATTAAAGTTTCCTCATCAGCTTTGAAAGTTCTTGGGATATGAACAAAGTCTATGGAATGTGACTAAAAGAACTCACAATCACTATTCCATGTATGTGTCCTACCCATATACCATTGTCCTCCTACCCTCAGCCATGCAAAAAAACTATTTGGGGGCTTGCTACCCTGAGCAGATATAGAAGCTCTCTGTTGAGGCCAGAAGAGAGCATTGGGTCCCCTGGGGCTGAAGCTACAGGTGATTCTAAGTTGTCCAATGTGGTTGCTGGGAACCAAACTCAGGTTCTCTGGAAGAGGAATATGTATTCTACAGAGCTGGGCTATCTCTCCAAATCTGATAGTATCTATTTTATAAATAAACATAATAATAATCTCAATTATTTATTATTAACCATTATGGTATTTTCTTTAATTCTTTAAAATGCTTCCTATGGCTTCTTTGAATGCATTTGTAATAAATGCTAGGAAGTTTATTCTAAATAAATCTATATGACTCACCCCCATGCATAAACACACTCCTGAAGAGTTCCTTGTGGTTTTGTTTTTTTCTTCCTGTATGAATTTTACTTTTTCATTTCTTGTCAGGTATTCATCAAAAGTTTTCCCATTTTACCATGCTGTGGCAGTAACTATGCCTTCTGCTCTCTCCTCCTTCGCAAGTGGCTTTGTTTAGTTGTTTTTTCTCTGTGTGTGCAGTGGCTTTGCAGGGACCGCAACCCCAGCGTGCTGCTGTTCTAGTCTCTAGTTGATTGATCTAGCAAGTCTGGCAAGCTTAGGTGAGATACAGCTTTCCCATTGTCTCCAAAATTGCTCCTGGGCAAAGATTTCTCTATGCTCTGTGGGAAGTCAGCCTGCCCAACAAAGCAGAGCAGCATCCAGTGCCCAACCACTGATTCAGAACAGGCAGGCAGATGTTCCTGCCGGGGAGCTGCTACAGAATAGGAGCAGTCCCTCCAAAGAGTCAGAATTCATGGTTATACCAAGATCCATTAGCTTGATCAGGGCTTCTCAGTTGGGTATGCAGAGTCAATTCCCACACATTAAAAAAAAAATGTGGTTTTAATGTTTTATTTATCTTTAAGGATTATTTGTTTATTTTCTGTGTTTGAAAGTTTCCCCAAATGCATGTTTATGCACCATATGTGTACCTAGTATCTAAAGAGGCCAGAAGAGGATATCAGATCCCCAGGAACTGGAGTTACAGAGGATTGTGTGCTGTACCATGTGTGCGCTGGGAATTAAAACCAGGTCCTCTGAAGAGCAGCCAGGACTCTTACCTGCCAAGCTATTTCTTCAGCACTATTTTAAATTAGTAAAAAAAAAAATAATAATAATAGTTTCCAAAACCTGGGCAAGTGAGATGGCTCAGAGGGTAGAAGCTTTTTTGTACAAGTCTGAGTACTTGAGTTTAATCCCTAAGTCCTGCAAATTGGCTGAAGAGAACTGACTCTGAAGAGTTATCCTCTACCCTCTGCATGCATGCTGTGGGGGGCACGCGCGCGCGCGCGCGCGCGCGCGCACACACACACACACACACACACACACATTCCAAAAGCTAAATGAGTCTCATTCCAAGCAATGTGGTGGAAGGTTTATCACAGAATGTGAAAAACAGGACTATAAAAGTCCTACCGTTCCATGAAAGGTAATCAAAATTATCATACAGTGGCAGCTAGCCGTGGACAATATGTGCTCTCAAAAATTTGTAAGTAAATGGTTTCTGGCTTTGTGACTTCTTCAATGAATTGACTGAGAATTGAACTCTGTACTATGGTCACCATGACCTCTTTGCCCTTGTGGTTTTCTGAGGTTGCTGATCCACATGAGCTGGGCTTACAGGCAAGAACCACCCTGCCAGTTAGCTTTGTCACTCATAAAATGGTCACAATTAACCTTTGTTCATGGGACAGTTACAGAGGCTGAGAAGATCAGTATATATAAACCAGCCAATACAATCCCAGTTACTACATACACTTAGAAAATACTACATTTATTTTGTTTCAGTTTTTGTTTGTTTTGTTGTCGGTTTGGTTTTAGTTTTTGAGACAGGGTGCCATGTAACTTGGACAGAATTCAAACTCTCTATGTTACCACAGTTGATGGTTTTCTTCACCTCAAGATTTTTTTGAGACTTTTCTTAAAAACAATCTAAATTTCCAATGCAAATGCCTTTGTGGCCTACCCTGTTGGTACACTTCAGTCTGTCTTAGAGTCAGATAAGAACTCTGAGTAGCTTTTTATTTTTCCATAGAAAAGTCCCCCCATTCATACCCTTGGTCCATTTTCACTCCAGTGGCCAGTCATAGGCTGGATTCTAATCCTCCAGAATCCAGAAGCAGAGATGACCGTGTGAATCAAAAGTTAAATTGTCTAAAATCCCTAGAACTATATGCGTCACCCTATGAAGTAATTGTCTAATCCCTGTTGAAAAGCTGTCAGCCATGCAGAAGAACTGGCGATTCAGGCTTGTGGTCTCAGCTAGACAGGAGACTGGGGTATGAGGACTGCAAGTTCATTGCCTGTCACTGGTACACAGCAAGTTTAAAGGCAGCCTTAGCAATTTAGTAAGACTCTGTAAACTGAATAAAAGGGTAGGGATATGCTCAGTGATAGAGTATTTGCAAGGCCCTAGTTTAAATCTTCAGTACCACATAGGAAGAAAAGTGAAATCATAAATCTCTAAATGCATTTTCCTAAATTGTGTTTATTTTTTAATTATAGTTAAGTGTATCTGTGAGTCTGTGTAAATGTATATGCTTATTTGTGTGGGGGGTTCACAGAGGCTAAAAGAAGGCCGTGGCCCTTGAGGAGAGTTACAAGAGATTTTGTGCTATCCAGTACTGGTGCTGGGACATGAACTCCATTTCTCAAGACTGAGCCACAACTGTTCTTAACCACTGGCATATCTCTCCAGTCCCTAAATTATTTTTAGGTCATTACTGCATCACTTTTATATTTGTATGTTGAATTTAGCAAGAATCAACTTTGTAGCCTGAGAAAGAGGCTATACTGGCTTGTTTTATGTGTGAACTTGACATCAGAAAGAAAGAAACCTCAGTTGAGGAAATACCTCAATCAGGCTGTAAGGCAGTTTCTTATTTAGTGGTCATTGAGGGAGGGTCCAGCCCATGGTGAGTGGTGCCATCCCTGGGCAGGTGATCCTTGCTCTATAAGAAAGCAGGCTGAGCAAGCCAGTAAGCAGCTCCTCTCCTTGGCCTCTGCATCAGCTCCTGCTTCTGGGATCCTTCCCTGTTTGAGTTCCTGTCCTGATTTCCTTCATTGGTGAACAGGAACACGGAAGTGTAAGCCAAATAAACCTTTTCCTTCTCAAGTTGTTCTTTGGTCATGGTTGCAGCAATAGAAACCCAACCAAAACAGGGGCTAAGAGTGGCTGATGTTTTGGATATAAAGCCTACAGAAGACTGAGACCAGCTCTTGCTTGGTGAGCCCATCCTGATTGATCCCTGTGGCTCACTCTCAATGCTTCAAAATGATGAACTGTTACCACATTACAGCTTCTTTCCTTCCTGCTGCCTGCCTCCTGTTCCCTTTCCCCTTCTTCAAACTAGTTCCCTGGATTATCAGGCATCCCTTAGGGCATAAAATTGACTTTTTATCTTTCTGAAGTCCTCTCAGTTCTATAAGGTATGCAGTCTCTATAAGCCGCCTCCCACCGCCCCACTTTTGATTAGGCTCATAGGGAATCTCTTAAGTGTTGGGAGATTAGATGACAATCACTGTGGAGAAAGCCAAAACACACCCTCCTCATTCCTGCAGCCTTTCCTGTGGAGGCTTCTCTGGAAGCCTGGATCCAATGGTTTGCTCTACATTTTTTACTCTCAACTTTGGGTTCCAGTTAGCAAATTTCCTGTACTCAGACATGTGCTGGGGCTAGCTTCCATTTATATTTTAATAGATATGCAGAGAACTGGTAGTGCAGACAAGAAACATAGGTACAAACATACAGTATCACTTGTCACTTTTAGGTGATAGTCTGTCTGCCCACTTATGGAAAGAGATGGAGAATGTAAGCCCCCCACTACAGTATGGTATACACTGTGCCCAACCAGGAGACTCTGGGTGATTCTGATGGAATGCATATCTCACCAGGGGCTCCCTGTCACCCTGAAAATAAAAATACATTGTTACAGCTGAACAACCGGAGATGCTACTCATTAAAAGCTTTCTGCATATTGTCAAAGACATATGTGGTGCCTGAAATAATAGAATTCATGTTTCTAGGAGATTGAAAAAAAGAACATAAAAAGGAGGGTGGGGGAAATGAGAACATTTCTATCTCAAAAGGCACAGACGTTTCCCAATTCTGAAGATGTGGACTGCAGCCAACTTATAAAGTCCCTTGAATTGACAAGTGATAGCTCAGGTGTGAATATGGCCTTATCTAAGACAGCAAGACCAGCCCCATTACAACAAGAAAAGCAAAAAACGACATCTTCTGAAGCCTGGGACAATGAAAAAGACTTCCTTGCATAAAATTTCAAGTCACTATTTTGATTCTGTTTGAATAGTTTAAATTCATTTCTAGGAACCAATGGTGGAAATCTAATATCAAATTTAAGATTAGAAAGAGCAATCAGAAAGAGAAGACTATTGATTGGAAGCCAATATGATATACAGCATGATGGGGGTCATTAGAGCTAAATATATGTAATATCTATCTAGCTTTGCAGAAATCCTGAATACATTAGGATTGAAAATCTTCCCCCCACAAATTAGGCAATTATCTTTGCAAACATTATTTCTCAGTCTTCTTCCTAAAAGTTTCAACTGAGAGAGAACAGATAAGAAATAGATGCTATTTCTAAACCTAAGGATTACTGCCTGACGCAACAGGAAATATTTTTAATTGTAATACAGATATGAAAACCAGATATGAAAGTTCTGTGGATCTGTGGCTGAGTAGATGACCTCTTTTGAAGATCATTACAAGGAAAACAATCTACCATCAGTGAAACGATTAAACAGGGCCCGTGGAGATGCTCAGAGCCCACTTTGGGTCAAGGCACAGAAACTAATGCATTAGACTGTAAGTCCAGAAAACCAGAATAAAATATAAGCAAAAGAGACTTAAGGAAGCTCTTGATGGGAGGGCTCAGAACTGCAGGTCACATCAGTGTTGGTTTAACCGAAAGACTCAGTGTTTCTAACTTTGTATGTGTGTGTGTGTGTGTGTGTGTGTGTGTGTGTGTGTGTGTGTATGTGTGTGTGTGTATGTGTGAATGAGTGTGTGTGTGTGAATGAGTGTGTGTGTGTGTGTGTGTGTGTGTGTGTGTGTGTGCATATATAGGTACTCACAGAGGCCAGAGTGGCAGATTTTTCTGAAGCAGGAGTTACAGACGACTATAAGCTGCCTGATGTACACATGTGTGCTGGAAACTGAATTCCAGTCCTCTGCAAGATAAGTACTCATTCTTAGCTGCTGAACCAGTTTACCAGCCCAGATTCAATGTTACTTTAGGACTCCTGATATCTGACTCCATCTCATGCCTCCTCTGTCTCTTTTGACATATTCCTCATACAGAGTCCCTCTTTATGGTGGATTTTATGATTTAAATCTGTTGTGTTTATTGAAGGCTCATGAATATGTTTCCCAGCAAATTACAATGTAAGGAGTCTTTTTCTGTCTCACCAGCTCCCAAATTATGACATGGGGACTTACTGTTAATTATAAAAGCTTGGCCTTATCTTCAGCTTGTTTCTACCTAGTTCTTATATCTTAACCAATTTATATTAATTTACATTCCACCACATGGCTTTTGACTGTTACCTCTCCTCCTGCACATTCTGCCTACTCTCCTGGAGTCTCTGCCTTTCTTCTTCCCCAAGCTCTCTTTCCAGAACTTCCACCTATACTTCCTACCTAGCTACTGGCCAGTTAGCTTTTTATTAAAGCAATCCCAGTGACATATCTTTACAATGTGTAATTTAATATTTCACAACAAATAATATTTGGAGAGATTTGGAGTCTTAAGGAGGTGGGGCCTGGCTACCACATGCAGGTCACTTGGGGTAGTAAACCTGAATGGAAATAAGTCTCGCCTCAGACTCCTCCCACCATGTGAGGAGACACTCCAGACATGTTGCCTTTCCTGCCATGATATACAGTAATGCTCCTGATGCTGTTACCAGTGGCCAGTGTGTGCATCAGGTTTTTACAGGGTTGTGACATTTTATTCAAAGAATTATAATTAAGGTATACAGACACTGCAAAGCAGCAAAAAAAAAAAAACTATTCAAAATCAAAGTGATCAGTAGTATAGATCAACAATAAGAAAGGTATCAAGAGTTACCGAGAACCACGAGAGTGACATTATGCAAGAGCCCCAAGCTATTGCCTAGAGCTTCTTTTATGGGGTCTTAAAAAAAAAAAAAAAAAACTGATTACAAATGGGTCCAATTTGTGTGGTTTTCTATTTTGATTGGCAGGTGAGTTATATAACTTTTTCTCTACTGCAGTTATATACCATATAGATAGATTCAAGCTATAAAGTGATAACCTTTTTCTACACTGCATCTGTTCTTTCCTACACTGCATCTAATTTTATTACTATGCATACCCAACTATGAATGCTCATAAGATGCTTTATCTCATTGTGTATAGATCCAAAAACCAGTTCAGGATAGATCAGCCCTTTGCTCTGGTACACAGCTACAAACTGAAAAAAAAATTATGAATAGAAACTATCCACAATGTATGACTTATTATTTGGAGGAGGATGAATATGTAGTTTGATGTGTCTGGTGTCTTACACAGTTAAGTACATTACTAGGATGGAGGTGTATGTACAGTCCAAATCAAGTGGAGTCCTGGGCTGCTAAACTATACCCTATGCTTTCTGGCCGCCAAAATAAACCTTTTCTTTCTTATTTCTGAAAGGTAGTTGTTTACTTTAATGTCAACAGTGACTAAGGCAACGGGCGAGAGGGCTTTTAGAGCACCACACTTACATCATCTATCTCCCCAGTAAAGATCGGGTTACTTCTTAGGTGTTAGAAGTCCCAAGAATTCTTCATTGTTCCAAGTATGTCATCCATGCTGGATCACTTCTTCCTCCCTAAACTAATCCTATAGTCTGTATTGGGGTGTTCTGATTAGACTGGGGCACCTCAGCCTACATGACTGAATCTAAAGAATGCTGGGAGCCGACAATTTGTGGGCCAAAAGGATTATGTGGGCAATAGACGAGATATTCCTTTGAGGTACAGCACTTTCAGAAGAATCAGAGCACACATCACCTCTGTCACTTTGGTATTGTCTTCCTGAGGGAGGATTATGATTGTAAGAGCACATGGAAATCTTAACACAAGTCTAGTGGAGATACCCATGAGGGCTTCCTGTCATACCTTTTTTTTTTTCTTCTTTTAGTGAAGTCTACTTAGAGGAAGGGTAAAGTGTTTATGTAGCTCAGTGTAGGGTATGTGACCTGCATGCACAAAGGCCTGTGACCAATCAATCCCCACTAACATGTAAACCAATCTACCACCCACCACCAAAATACCTCACCATGTTTTCAGAACTTGGAGTTTAGCCCAGCAAGTCAACTTTTCTTCTGTGGCCAGATACACAGCAGGTGGGAAGCCATGGCTTGCTTTAGAAGGAGACAGAACAGTAATGAGTTGGTCCTGTGTAGCACGTAGTTTGTGTAATGTAACCACTCCATCCACTGCACTAAAGAGTGTCATGTAACCTGAAGCCAGCAGGGGAGCCTGGATTCAAATATTCTGCTCATATCAACATGACGATTACTACATGATTTCCGAACAAATTAACTGAGGGTCACCCTGACTCAGGGCAGACTAATCATATCCACTCTTCAAAGTCTGATTAACAAGATTTTAGCATTTCATTCGGTCAAGAGAGCGATTACTATTCATCTGAATTCATAATGCCTTAATCTTACTAACATCAAGCTAATTCCATGTACTATAAACAGGTAAAAAGAAAATAGTCACGTATAATTTTCAAATTCTGTGATCTTGGGCAAGTATTTGACCTCTAAGTACCAGTTACACCTATATAAAATGTCATGCCATGTGACCGTTGCAAAACACTTTGTAGATTTGTCCCTTTTTGAATTGTAAGTGCCATTATGACAGTATTTAGAGGATAGGCATTGAGGACCCCACCATATAAAAGAGATTAATGCTATTATACATAGGGTAGACCTATTATTGTGGAAAGGTTCACTATGTGTTTAATTTTTAAATGTTTTGTGCATATACATTGTGTGATATTTAATTTGGGGTCAGTGCACTGGCTAGTTTCTTGAAACAAAATGGAATCACCTAGCAAGAGGAAACCTTAATTGAAGAATTGTCTCCACTAAACTGGCCTGGGGCAAGCCTGTGGGACATTGTGTTAATTAGTGATTTATGGGGAAGGTCCAGCCTGTCAAGATGGTGCCACTCCTCAGCAGGTGGTACTGGGTTGTATAAGAAAGCAGGCTGAGCCAGTAATGGAAAGTAAGCCAGTAAACAATGTTCTCCAGTGGTTTCTGCTTCAGGCTTCTGTCTTGGCTTCCCTGGATGATGAGCACAATGTATAATCAAAACTCACCCTTCCTCCCAGTGTTGCTATTGGTCAGTGTTCTATCACAGCAACGGAGGATAATGCTAGGGCAATAAGCAAATCTAACTTCTCCTCCTTGTCTTTATTATTTTAATTTACCTGTCTATGTGATGGCATACAAATGTGGGTAGCAATGGAGGCAAGAAGAGAGTGCCAGGTAGCCTAAGCCTGGAGTTGCCTGACACGGGTATTAGAAATTGAACATAAGTCCTCTGCAAGTGTTTTTAACTACCAAGCTATATCTTTAATTGCCACATTTTCCATTTCCATGTTTATCAATTTTGCCTACTACATAGTTCTGAACAAATACCAGCTCTCATTATTTTTGAACTAGAATAGTGTCTTATTTCAGATAGGTGAATTTTCTCATATGAAAAGTTAGTCCATATATCTCTCTAGCCATTTGAGAATCAGCACTTTGGGTTTCAATCTCTGCTATAATTTGGAACATTCTAGTAGCAAGTGTGAAGTAACATATTGAACCTTTTGAAAGAGGTTTTTTTTAGAGTGGTTAGGTCCTCCTAATGAGTCTCAATGAACAGAAGTGTGAGGAAAACAAGAGTCTTGTGACAGTTTTAGGTTGGGTTCTCGTCATGGAGGTGAGGATGGAAACCCACAACAATTCACTTGGTGGTTTCCTGGTGTTCACTGAGCAGTGAGTGAATTGAGTTTGGAAAGTCTCTATCACGTGGATTTTTCTGCCATCTACTGGCCATTCTTGCAAAAGACAACTATGTTGATGTAAGCAAAGGTGTTTCCACTTCTGTACCCTCTTCTTGAATCTTATTAGTTCCTAGGCATCTTACCAACTCATACATTCTAGGGCAGAGGTTCTCATCCGTCCTAATGCTGTGGACCTTCAACACAGTTCTTCATGTTGTGGTGACCCCCAAGCATAAAATTATTTCATGTCATAACTGTAATTTCGCTACTATGAATTCTAATGTAAATAACTGATATGCAAGATGGTCTTGGATGACCCTTGTGAAAAGGCCATTTGATCCCCAAAGGTTGAAAACCTCTAATCTAAGGGATACCCTTAAGAACTCTGACACAGGAACAAAATCAAAAAGTCTCTAATGAGGTACAAGCCTGGGACGGGGTGAGAGACTGAGCACCTGCTGGCTTCCAGCCCAATCCCTTGCCCTCCCCAGCCTGAGTCATGCTATCTAGTTTCTACTAACTCTAGTATCCCTCAGATATGAACAAGCAGAACTATCTGTACTTCGTTCCTTTCAAAACTCAACTTATAGTATTGTGATATATCTGAGATCTCATATCATATTACCTTTCAATCCTATTGCTCATTGGTTTTATCTCTTAAACACACATTTTTAGTAATAATACTGACCTTTTCAAAAAAGAAATGTTTCTATATTTTCTCTTTTGACTTCGTTTTCTATCTCACTCGATTCCATCTTTATTAATTTCTTATTTCTACCACAGGCTTAGCTTCTTCTTAATTTTCTACCTTCTTATGGTTCATATGTAGATCACTAGTTATGGGCATCTCTTTTCATCTCTATATGAGCATATGGTTGGAAATTTCCTGAGCACTAATAATTTGCATTTTCTGGATTTTTATTGTTCCTGCTTTTATTAATGCTGAAGATACTCCTTAATATTCCATGGATTTAATATCTGCTTCATATGTTCATATGATGAGTATTGACCTACTGTTTAATGTTGGAAGAATTCTCCAATCTCTGTTAACACTTTATACAATTTCTTTCATAATCAAATTATTTTCTCTGAAAGATTTAGTTTCTAAAGATATATTAATATTTTTATGATCTGGCATGTGTATTTGAAAAGAATGTCTACTCTGCTGGAACTGGGTGTAACTTTTAAATAATACCAATTAACCAAATTTGACTACTGCCGTTCACATCTTCTCTATCCTTATTTTTATCTATTTATTTTGCCTACCAGTTCTGACCATATTTACTAAGCACAGAATGGTGAAATCACCATCTATCCTTATGAGTTATTTCTCCTTTGCATTTTTGGCGGTTTGGCAGAAGTGTACTTTGAAGCTTTGTCTTTAAGTATCTACATATTTAGGGATGTTATGTCTTCTGGATGAAGACACATCCTTTATCTTGGAGCTGGAGATGTACCTCAGATGGTAGAGTGCTCACTCAGCATGCATCAAATCTTGGGTTCAAACTCCAGGACAACAAACCTGGTGTCATGGGCACTTTTGTAATTTCAAATATTAGGGAAGCAAGGCAAGAAGCAAAATAATCCTTGTCAGGTAGTGAGTTTGATGCCAGTTTGGGATACATAAAACCTTGTCTGAAAAGCAGAAATCTTCGGCCTTTATATGATTTTGGTATTATTTTGAATTCCATTTTCTCTGATAGTAATATAGTAATATAGAGACACAAACTGGGAGGCTCAGTCTCAAAGACTGATGTACAGAAAAGACCCAGACCTGGTAGTCCAGAGCAGGTACATCAGGTATACGCCTTCATTCTAACCTGATGCCTTTGCTGAGGTGCTGGAGCACAACCATAATGTGCCCTAATTTGAGTTTAGGAGGCAGACAGAGGCTGCAGGAGGAAGATCGCGAGTTTAAGGCCAGTATGGACTATACGAGAAGCCTCTGACTAAAAACAAAATTAACAAAACTGTCATCTTGGAGCTGCTTCTCCTCCTCCTCCTCCTCCTCCTCCTCCTCCTCCTCCTCC
>PVIH01029285.1:0-13908 GCA_004025045.1 Sigmodon hispidus | reverse complement strand
CAAAGAAAATAAGAGTTTATTCTGGAGACAATTTTGAGTGAATGTTGCCTGGGAAACACAGAGCTATGTTTTTCTACAATACATATTCCAACACAGAAGTGTTACCATTGAGTTCTTTTTTTTTTTCTTGTTTGTTTGTTTATAGACCACTAGTGAGTGAGTACATCCCCTGCTTATCTCTCTGTGATATTTGAGAGACTTTTAATGACAGCTACAATTTCCTTTGGTGTTATAGGACTTTCTAGGTTTTTAATCTAATCTTTATTTAATTTTGGTAAATGGTACCTGTCCAGATAGCTGTCCATTTCTTCTAGGTTTTCCATTTTTTGTGAAATACAGATTTTCAAAGTATGACCTGATTATTCTCTGGATTCCCTGGGGTTTGTGTTGTTATGCCTCCTTTTTCATTTCTGAATTTATTAATTTAGATACTCTCTTTTTGCTTTTTGATTTGTTTGGATGAGGGTTTATCTATCTTGTTGACTTTCTCAAAGAACCAACTCTTTGATTCATTGAATTTTTTGTATTGTTTTTTGTTTTGTTTCAATTGCATTGATTTCAGCCCTAAGTTTCATTATTTCCTGCCATGAGTTTGCTTCTAATTGTTCTAGGGCTTTCAGCTGTGCTGACTGATCTCTTGTGTGGGATTTCTCTCATCTTTTCATGTAGGCATCTAGTGCTATGAATTTTCCTCTTAAGCCTGCTTTCATTGTTTCCCATAAGTTTGGGTATATTTTGGATTCATTTTTGTTAAATTCTAGGAAGTCTTTGATTTCTTTCTTAATTTCTTCCTTGACCCAGAGTTGGTTCATTTGAGTGATGTTTAGTTTCCATGAGTTGGTAGGCTCTCTGTGATTCTTGTTGTTGTTGAAGTCTTAATTTTAGACCTTAGTTATCTGATATGGTACAAGGAGTTGTACCCATTTTTTTTTTTTGCACCTGTTGATTTTGCTTTTTTACCTAGTACGTGGTCAATTTTAGAGTAAGTTCCATGGAACGCTTCGAAATATGTATATTTCTTTTTGTTTGTGTGGAGGGTTTGGTATATATCTACTAAATTCATTTGGGTTATAACTTCTGCTAGATCCCTTATTTCTCTGTTGAGTTTCTATCTGGTTGACCTATCCAAGGGTGAAAGTAGAGTATTGAAGTCTCCCACTATTATTGTGCCAGGTTTGATATAAGGTTTAAGTTTTAGTAGTGTTTCTTTTACATATGTTTTTGTTTTTGTGTTAGTGGCATAGATATTCAGGGTTGAAATTTCATCTTGGTGGATTTTTCCTGAGATGAATAGGTAGTGAACTTTCTCATCTCTTTTTATTTATTTTAGTTTAAAATCTATTTTGTTAGATATTAAAATGGCTACACCAGCTTGTTTCTTAGCGTCATTTGATTTGAAAGTCTTTTCTCAACCCTTTGCTCTGAGCCTGTGTCTTTCTTTGAAGTTGAGGCATGTTTCTTATATACAGCAGAACGATGGTTTCTGTTTTTGTATCCATTGTACTAGGGTGTGTCTTTTCACAGGTGAATTAAGTTCATTGTTATTAAGGGATATTAATGACCAATGATCAATATTTCCTGCCATTTTTGGTAGTAGCTTGTATTTCCTTTTTTGCGAGGGTTCTTCTGTGGTCTTATCAATTGTTTGTGGTTACATAGGTGTTTCTGGTTTTCTTAGGTTAGAGATTTCCCTCTAGGGCTTTTTGTAAAGCCTAATTTTTTTGTTTAGCTATTGTTCAACTCTGGTTATGTTGTGACATATCATGTTTACTCCATCTATGCTGATTCATAGTTTGACTGGGTACAGTAGTCCAGGTTGGCATTCATGCACTTTTTCTGTCTGTATTATGTCTGACCAGGACCTTTTGCTTTCATTGTTTCCATTGAATAGTTGGGTGTTATTCTGATTGGTCTGCCTTTATAGGTGATTTGGCCTTTTTCCTTTGCAGCTCTTAGTATTTTTCTTTGTTCTGTAAATTTAGTGGCTTGATTTTTATATTGTGAGCAGACTTTTTTGTGGGTCTAGTCTATTTTGTGTTCTGTAGGCTTCCTGTGTCTTTATAGGCATTTTCATTCTTTAGGTTGGGTAAGTTTTCTTCTATGATTTTGTTGAATGTATTTTCTGTGCCTCTAAGCTGATATTCTTCTCCTTCTCGGATTCCAATCATTCTCGTGTTTGGCCTTTTTGTAGTGTCCCAGATATCCTGGACATTTCGTGTTATGACTTTTTTGGTTTTATTGTTTTCTTTGATTGATATATCTATTACTACTATTGAGTCTTCTACCCTAGAGAGTCTCTCTTACATCTCTTGGATTTTGTTAGTTATACTTGAATCTGTGGTTCCATGTCTTTTTTTTTTAGATTTTCTGTTTTATAGCTTTGTTTTGGTTTGTGCCTTCTTTATTGCTTCTATTTCAATTTTTAATTTCTGGTAAATTTCTTTCACCTGTTTGTTTTCTTTTTCTTGGTTTTCTTTATTTTCTTTCTGGGATTTGTTCATCTCTTCTAATTTTCTGTTTGTGTTTTCTTCTATTTCTTTAAGGAAGTTTTTGATATCTTCTTTTAAGACTTCTATTAGTTTCATAAAGCTGTTATTAAGGTCGTTTCCTTCTGTTGTCTCTTCGTATGTTCAGGTCTTGAAGCTATAGAACCACTTGCTTCTTCTGGTGGTGTCTTGTTGACTTTTGTATTGTTGTATATATTCTTGCACTGGCATCTGCCCATTGTTTCCTCAATTCACTATTGGTTAGTTCTTGATTGGCTCTTAGTGGGTTGTTGGTCTGAGCGCTCTTTATCAGCTATGTGTTAAGAGAGTCATCTGCTCTTGTGAGGTCACAGTGCTATGATGCCAGTCGTAACCTCTTGACTTCTCACCTCTCAGCTATGTGCCCAGGGACTCGGCTGTTCCCCTGCTGCTATTGCGCCAGTCGTGTTCTGGGCAGACTGTGCTCCTCGCTGAAGCTAGTGCCCATCTCAGGGCCTGTGTTCAGTGGTGGAAGTCACCGTCTGACCTCTTACCCCTCAGCTGTGCACCTAGGGACTCAGCTATTCCCCTGCTGCTACTATCTAATTTTTTTTTTCTGGGAGGACTATGTTCTGTCCATCTCGGGGAGTGAACATCACCACCTGTTCTCTCACCTCTCAGGCGTGCACCCAGGACCAAAGGACTCGGCTCTTCCCAGCTGCTATTATGTCAGCAGTGTTCTGGGAGGACTGTGTTTCATGCCCTCACTCATGTTTTAATTTATTAGTTGTGATTAATTTTTTTAATAGAATATGATTTTTCAAAAAAGAGAAGGCAGACATTTATTTATTCAGCATGTAATGACTACACAAGAAGCATAGAAAATAAAAGATAACTCTTTATGAATACAGTCTGAGCTGAGTTCTAAAAAGTAAGGAAGGACTTTGACAGCGCAGGACTGGGTACCTTCTCTCTGTCTTCTGCCAGAGGGAAAGAAGTAGAGAGACTCTTAGGGAAAGTAAGAAATTTACACTTCATCGGTGCAGCCACAGGAATCTTTCACTGCAGCTAGAAGATTTAGGAAAAATTCTACTGAAGAATGAATGAGTAGCTTATGTTAGATTTCAGAGGTTTTTAAATATTAGTTCCCAGGTTTGTAACCTGAGTAATATGGAGGGAAAGATGTCAGAGACAAGAGATTTGGGAAGAGGTGACTAATGTGATTTTTAAAGACTGTTGTAGTTCACTCTTTTTATTAATTAGCTACAACTTTAAAGATTATGTGCTGTGCCCTAATCTCCCTGTCTGTGAGGGAGTGTCACGGAACACTTGCTAGGGGCCCTCCGGAGCATTTTTAGCAGTTGGACTCTTAAGCAGGGGGATTCTCAGGCTAAGCTCTCTAATAATGACTAAGAAGTGGTTTGAAATCTCATCAGAAACATGAGGGGCAGGGAGGGAGGGAGAGACTCAGCCTTAGGAAAGAGGTAATTATGAGAATCTTAAGGACAAAAGAGGTTGTTTATGTCTTCAGAGACTGTTAGACCCTTTTGCCTGTCTTTCTTTTCTTTTCTCTTCTTTTTTCATTACTTTCTTTTGTTTATCATATTCCTACTAACCATTTTTAATGTCTTTTGAGAATGTCAACTTGGTATAATTCCTATTTTTAACGTCAGGCTACTTGGGTTTTTTTTTGCTATTGGTGTTTTTTAGCTCCTTATAATTCTTTATAATAATGCCTTTCAGATGTATGGTTCACAAATTTTTTCCACTCTTCATTCTAATGTTTGTTTCCTTTGCTGTATAGAAGGTTTTTAGTTTAACAAAATTCTGTATCCCTTTTTTTTGTATTACATGTACTCTTATGATTTGTCAAAAAATATTAACATGCACAACATTGTCCCAAGGACTTACCCTATATGTCCCAAGGACTTACTCTATATGTCCCAAGGACTTACCCTAAAATGTTACCCTACTAACATTTTCACTGTTGCAAGTCTTAGTTTAGGTTTCAGTCCATTTGTGACTGAGCTAATAAGTGATGGGAATCATTTTATTCCTTTCCATGTTATGCAATTTACACAGGACCATTTATTGATAAGATTTTGTTTTCTCCAATATGCTTTCTTACTACTTTTGCCAAAAATTAATTAACTATAGATATGTGGAGTTATTTGTAGGTACACCCTTCTGTCCTATTGGTACCTGTCTGTTTTTATGGTTGAGCTCATTCATGTGTGTGGTATAAAAGCTGATCTTGTAGGACTTATGAATAGAATGATGGTTTCCAGACACTGAAGGCAGTGGTTTCAGGGACCTCTTTCTGATCCCTCAAATTGTTTTGAGTCATAAAAGGCTCTTTTTCTTCTGGACTCTTTTTCTAGGCTTATATTACAGTTGTCAAAAATTCTCTACCTCTTTAATAACTGTATAATCATCAGTTAAATTTTGAATACCCAAATTGTTCACCTAGCCCACTAAATAACCTATCGATATGAATCTTTTTGCTCATGCTTATAGCTCCATTTTCCTGTAGAACTGAAAGGTGGAGGTACTGCAGAGGTTCAGCTGATAAATGGTAAATGAAATGCCCTATTTCACAGTGGGATACTTGGCTGTAGAAAGGAGCAAGTTGCTAATGCACAGACAATAAATATAGCTGAATTATTCACAATCGATTCTCAATACAATCAGTTAATATTTATTAGTGAAAGGAAAACTTACAAATACAAAAAGCGATTCTACGAGAAAACAGAACTTCACAGGTGGGGATAGACCAATTCCTCCTGGAGCACACTGGAATCAAGAGAGTTAGCAATTCCAGGTCCAGGGTCTCAACGTTTCTGGCCAGACCCCATCAGGCTCCAGTCTCTTGATGCCACAAGCTCTTATCTGGGTAAACTCTGAATTCCCACTACATCTCCTCATTTTGCCTAATTAAGAAAGTTATAAATTAAATATAAGATTATACACTATAGGGATCATCATAAGGTTGTGTCTGGGGGAGGGAAAGGCACTAACATAAGCGAGGTCACACTACAGCTAACAACAGATACAAGGTACATCTTAATGTCCAGAGTATTGGTACAAGGCCATATACAGGGATTACTTCAAAGCTGTTTATCTTGAATAATAAGAATCTAATACCTGAATGTTTTTTGCTGAGATATGAAATGATAGTAACCTTAGCTATCCAGTCTTCAACACCATCAAGACCTGAGAGGGAAAATATATTACCTGAAGTCTGGAAGCATGAGAGAGTAACTTCCAATATTTAGGAGAGGACAATGAGAGTTAACTATCTGGACAGTTACCCACGGCTTCTGTGTGCAGTGGGAGCATCCTCCTTTTTGGCTACTGGCCTAGGATGTCTGACAAGTCTCTTTAGAAGCAGGATATTTTTGGGAGAGACCATCTTATCCTGTCAAGGTAGACTTCGGTGATCTCTATTCTTCATTCTGCTTGTCCAGATCGGTCCCAAGTGCAGATGTCCAACAGTATACATGTTGACAGCAGCCAGGACAGGTCTTT
The DNA here is from genome assembly GCA_004025045.1 of Sigmodon hispidus. NCBI lineage: Eukaryota > Metazoa > Chordata > Mammalia > Rodentia > Cricetidae > Sigmodon > Sigmodon hispidus. The sequence goes on along the minus strand of PVIH01029285.1, from coordinate 7,915 downwards.
CCCCATCAGGCCATTATCCACCAAAGAAGACAGTCCCTTTGTGAGATGTCCATGATGTTCAACACCACCTCAGGAAAGGAACAGTGATGCCAGGAGTTGTTGTGTCTCTCATGGCAAAATTCTAGATAAAAAAATCTTAAATGCCATATTTTCTAGGTCTATGAAGTGATTGAAGATGCCTGTCTATCTGATATATTCTAGCATGTTTCTGGGAATCCGGAGTATCCTGAATGTTATGTGACAAGTCTGAGTAACAGTAATCTGCAATTCCAGTCAACCGAGAGAGTGAAGCTTACATTGTAAGAATAGACAATCTATAAATGAGTGTACTGTTTCTGCATAATGACTTCAAGTATGTTGATCTTATGAATATTAACCAGGATACACATATCGTATAAAGTGACAATGTCGCGACCACCTCGACCAGGAAGGAAGATGCAATACCAAGCTCTTCTTTCAGCAGTTTATTCAGGAACCTTAAACAGTCTTCTTCTGACCCCAGGGAAACCCCCTCATGGCCTAAATAGCCTTTGGGTGGCCAACCCTAGTATGCCACGTGGGCCCTACCGATAGGCCCAGGTACGCAGAAGCAAGCCAGATTCTTAGCCTTAGCCAAATATGGAGTTGTTTATCACTGAGAGCACTCATCATCGGGAAGGTGGAGGGCAGAAGCCAGCACCATCTTTAAGGCACAGCTGCATGCAGCTCTGTACAGTTCCCCTTTTTTATATTATAGCAACAGGCAAGAGTAGAGGCCTGATCTCTGTAGAGTGGACCAAGGACCTTGTACTGATCCTCACTCAGGTGTTGTCCACTCGATGAGTACCAGACCCGTCCAATACCCTTTTTCACAGAGATGGGATGCAAGGTATCAACCCACATGCAATCAGGCGTGGTCTTCTTGAGGCCCAAGGCTCGGCGGGTCCCAAGTGCAGTGCTCAAGCCTCGCATCCTGTGCCTAGAAAAATTAATCCTTTAAGGTATCCAGCCAAGGCATAAGGGGACGGTCCTGCTTCAACGGATGTAAAGGCTTGAATAATCATGGCTGCACTGCCATACTGGGAAGCCTTAATTCAGCAGATGCACAACAGGCACATCAAGGAGGCCAACACTAGAAGACCCATCAAGGTCCCTATATCTGCCCACTCCTTAAGATGGTTCATGGCATCAGAGATCCATGAAGACAATCCTTCTGCCAGTCCAGTGTCCACCCGGGTCGAGTTCACCATGACGGTAGCCACCCTCAACTGCTACATCAGGTTGTTGAATTCTCCCATCCAATTACCTAAAAAATAACTGGACAATTGCTTAGACAAATTTGCAGCACGGGTAAAATTGCCATATTGTATACTAGTCACATAAAGTCCAGCATATTTCCATTTACAGCCAAGTTGGGCAATCTGCCAGAGGGTATCAATTTGCTCTTGAACCAGGTCAATCCTTTGGTTGACCACCATCAAGCCTCCCTTTAGCTGAGTATTAATGCCCTTTTGTACATCCAGGGCTTGTGCTATATTGGCAGAAAGATTATTCAAGGTCTGAGCAGTATGCACAGTATGACTCATGGCAACAGCCACAGTAGTAGCCACAACTGCCACGAGAGAAACAGCTACAACAATGGCGGCTGTAATCCTGAAGTCTCTTTTATGCCTAAATTGAGTCATGGCATCAGGAGCATCAACAGGCACAGGCACCCAGCGAGGCATGCAGGTAACTATAGAACAAAAGGTAGGTTCCCTATTGCTTACACTAAACAAAAAAGTGAGATACACACAAACAGGAGTACTACTGCCTCACTGCAGTGCTGATCCTCAAGACAGCCTCTTATTAGTTTCAGGTGTCCTTGGAAAATGGAACCACATTTGCCTAGAACTAATCCACAGGATTTGATCTTCTGTGGAGACAAAAGCAGAAACTCTTTTCCCAAGTAACATATTCTTATAAACAGATTTCAAGGTCAAGATATCTTTAAAGTATATGTATTTGTTTAACTTAGCAGCTTTAACAATCAATTGTCTTTCTGCAATAAGCTCATTAAAAGTTAAAAAATTAAAAGAAATCACAATACACATAATCCAGACTCTCTTTTTATTTGCCATCTTTACGTGGCCTTTATTTTTATTCCTATTTCTCCTTTTTCAAGGGCTTTCTTCACTCTTTCTCTCTCTCTGTGAAGCCTATGAGTATTTTACATACATTGTACCCTGTTTAGAGGTTTTTGTGAGTCTAAATCTGTTTTACTGAGAATTCTTAATCATTTTCCAACCCAAAGAGCTTTTAAAATGTCGGTATCACTTTAATTGCTGACTCCGCCCCTCTTGGTGACTTTTCAATATGGCGGAGCAGCCTGCTAAATCTCTCCCGCTGCTAGCAAATAGAGTGGACTCAGGAAATACTGATACCAGAAAAACCTTAATGAAGCAGCTCCTTAAGAGCCAAAAAAATTGGGTGCGACGGAGAAGGGCCCATAACTAATCTAGTAACCTCTTATGTAATCTCTTGCTTTCACTTTCAGTTTGCCTGCTGGCGAGCCTTTTGTCCCGCTCTCTCTTTATCCACAGAGAAGAGTAAAATTTTTACCCGCTTTTGTCATGGATTGTCACCTTACCTGGGAACTTACCAGTGCACTGCCCTGACCACAGAAAGTTCTGAGCCTTCCTTTAGAGTAGAGTCCCCGTACGGGCCACCACTTGTCATGACCACCTTGACCAGCAAGGAAGATGCAACACCAAGCTCTTCTTTCAGCAGTTTATTCAGGAACCTTGAACAATCTTCTTACCCTGGGGAAACCCACTCATGGCCTAAATAGCCTCTGGGCAGCCAACCCTAGTACCCCACGTGGGCACTGCCTATAGGCCCAGGTATGCAGAAGCAAGCCAGATTCTTAGCCTTAGCCAAATATAGAGTTGTTTATCACTGAGAGCACTCACCATCGGGAAGGTGGAGGGCAGAAGCCAGCACCATCTTTAAGGCGCAGCTGCACACAATTCTCTACATGACAACAGTATTCCAACTACATAGCATTGTACAAAATATCTAAACAGAGTTATACAAAATAACTTGTGTATATATTATGACAAATGTTATGACTAGCATAAACAGAGGTCAAAATTACATTATAGATGTGATAATAATATGCTTAATATGCATTAATATGTAAAATATTTTAAACAGAGGTGGAAACGTGCAAAATAAGGCAATTATACATTCAAATTTGTATCAATATACAGATCATCTCAATAAAGCATCTGTATCATGACAATTTGTTTTTAGTTCATCCGTTGGCTAATAGTTGTTTGCAGATGGATATAATAATCTAGCTATGTCCTTCCGATCCATTTCCTTTTCTCTTCTTTAAAAGGAATTTCTAAACTTATAATTCTACTCTCTACCCAAGATTAACTTATAATTACCCTATCAGAGTGATAATTATCCATAACCCTCAGATAACAAAACTTATCCTGGGAGGGACGTAGTTTTCTCATTAGATTGCTTCATGCTGACTTGTAGGTGACGGTATCTCTGTGGGGTCCTATAAGATTAAAACAATGGTTAAGTCCTAATGAATTGACTATAAACACCTATAAAAATTGTCCTAGTACTGGGTAAATACATCTGAAAATCTTATTAAAGGTATGATATGAAGCTATCTTTCAACTGTCCTGAGTGGTCTATATATCAGAAGTGATCATTGAGTGATGTACAGCAGGTTTACTCTTTCTCTGTCTAAATGTCCCTTAACTTTTTTTTTACACGGGGGTACCTCATCTTCCTTCTGGATGCTTTGGAGAGTACTGGTGGGAGAAATTGTTTATAGTGGAGAGTCTAATAGATACTAATATCAAGTGAAGATATTAAGTCTTCAGGAAGGATTGTGTGCGCTGATAAGATTCTTAGATTAAAGAAATATGAAATACAGAAAGAAGTAGGATATATATAGTCCCTATATATTTCATCTATCTTCTGTCTGTCCTATACCAGGTGGCTTTTCTGATATGAGACAGAATCTCTCAGGTTTTTCTTTACCAATGTGCTTGGGTTTAGAGATGAGAAAGCTACTTACTCCAACTCAAAAACCAGCTTTTTTTCATAATCAAACCAGGACTGCATTTTCTTAAAATAAGAGATATAGATGTACAGCATTGAGAATTAAGAAATTACCCAATAATGTATATCAGTGCTAATTGTCCTTATGTTCCTCTATAGTCCTTTCCTATATGATCTTCCCCCAGATTTAAAGGTCTAAGCATCCAGCATCCTTTTAATGTTGTGAAGATGGTTATATCTATTCATCTGTAAAGACAAAAATGAGACCCTGCCCCAGCTTTGTTAGGTAATTGTTCCTTACCACATATACAATTGTCATATGGGCAGATGAGTAATTACTTCTCCTCAGGAAGGGTCTCCTTTTTGAATCAGCTCTTTAACAATCTTATTGGTATCCATATTTTTTTCTTCTCTTGTGGAAACAAAAACAAAATCTTTACCCTATCAAAGTACATATCCCAGCTTCCATTCTGAAGTTAGTATGTCCTTGAAATAAATAGGTTGATTCAACTCAGAAGTCCTTTCTATTACCCAGTGTCTCTCTGCAGCTGAAGTTCCTTTCTTATTAGCATTAAGAGAATTCAAGGTCAGCAAAGCACTATCTCTCCATGGATTTTTTCATTCCACCTTTCTGTTTATAAAGCATCTCTTTCAAGGTGCAATGGGATCTTTCCATAACTGCTTGTCCTGTGTAATTGTGTAGTGTCCCTGTAATGTGCTTTATCTCATAATATCCAAAAAATCTGCCTCATTTTCTGGGAACCATATGCTGGAGCATTGTCAGTCTTAATTTGAGCAGGAATTCCCATCATGGCTATGGCTTCCAGAAGATGAGTGAATACAGTATTAGCATTTTCAGAACTCAAGGCAGTTGGCCATTGTGTTACTGAGTAGGTGTCAATGGTAAGATGGGCATATTTCATCTTTCCAAATTCTGGGAAATGAAACACATCCACCTGCCAAATCTCATTTCTCTGTGTACCCTTGAGATTACTCCCAGCAGATAACAATGGTTGATTGTAGAGGGGGCAAATAGCACACTTTCCCAGAATTTCTGTGGCCTGATGCCAATTGATAGAAAGGCTCTTTTTTAGTTCCTTGCTATTGACAAGATTTTTCTTGTGAAATTCTGAGGCTTCTATCACATTTCCTATTAATAGCTAGTAACCCTCATCATTACTCTGTACCAAATGGCCAGGAATACCTGTATGAGCCTGACATGTGTTATGTACATAGGATGAATTCTATTTCTGATGATATCCTGCAGCTTTATAAACAATAATGTTAATCTGTATCATCAGGAATGAAGTCAGCAGTCTCAATGTATAATACGACTCCTTCCGCATATTGAAAGTCAGTTATCAGGTTAAGAGGTTCTGCAAAATCAAATAACACCATAATAATAGCATATATTTCTGCCTTCTGAACAGAATTATAGGGGTTTTGTGCCACTTTACTGAAGTTTTCTGATTTATAACGAGCCTTTCCTGATTTGTTTGCATCAGCAAAAATTTAGGAGCTCCAGAAATAGGTTCATGCTGTACCACATGAGGAAAAATCCAGTTAGTTTCCTTTATAAACTGAATTCTTTTTCTTTGGGGATATCTCTCCCAGGTAGTTGCTACAGGCCTTCTGCCAAGGTTCACTGTCTGCCTGTAATCAATCAATTTCCTCATTAGTCAAAGGTACAACAATTTCTTCTGGATATTTTCCAGTCAACTGATGTAGTCTAAATTTTCTTTTAAAAATCAAATCAGAAATCTTTTCAACATATGTCTTCAATTTTTTACTTGGCCTATATGGTAGAAATATCGATTCTAGTATAACATTTTCTCTTTGCATTTTGACTCTGTAGGTGAATGCTCAGAAGGTAAAATAATCAAGATACAGTTCGAGTCTGGATGTACATGGTTCACATGTGCTGCTTGTAATTTCTTTTCGACCAATACTAATTCCATCTCAGCTTCAATGTAGAATTTCCTGGGACTATTTAAATCATTATTTCCATCTAAGATTTTAAGTAAATGAACTAGTTCATAGTTTTTATACCAATAACCAGTTGTATGTGAGCGATATCCCCCTAGTAGTTTTTGAAAATCATTGAGTCTTCAGTCTATCTCTCTTAAGTTGCACCTTCTGGGGTCTAATTGTTTGCATGCCTATTTTATATCCCAAATAATTGGTAAAATCCCTTTTTTGTATCTTTTCAGGGACAATTTGAAGTCCCTAGTGAGGCAATATCTTCTTCATTTCCTCAAACATTCTTTCCAAGGTATCTATGTCCAGGTCTGCTAATAATATATCATTCATATAATGGTAAATGATAGATTGTGGGAGTTGTTTGTGTATCACTTCAAGTGGTTGTTGTACAAAATATTGGCATAGAATGAGTCTATTCAACATCCCTTGTGGAATAACCCTCCATTGGTACCTTTTTATTGGGCATGTATTATTAAATATGAGCAGTGTAAATGAAAATTTTTCTTCATCTTGTTCTTGTAAAGGCATAGGAAAAGAAAAAATCCTTGAAATCAATAACTATAATATGCCATCCTCTAGGTAGCAAAGAAGGCAAGGGTATACCAGACTATAGGGTTACCATGGTCTGAATCATCTTATTAATCACTCTTAAATCTGTCACCATTCTTCTTGACCACAAATACAGGGGAATTCCATGGGCTAGTTGATTCTTCACTATGCTGAGCTTGTAACTGTTCCTGTGCCAGCTGTTCTAGAGCCAGCAGTTTCTCCTTTGTATTACTGAACCCAAATAGGCTTGTCTGTCAACCATTTCAAAGGTAAGGCTGTGTGTCTTTGTGGGGTCAGTAGCTTTTAAACTGTGTTGTTGTGCAACTTGAATGGCTGGTGATTGTTTTGCATAGTCTCTTGAAATATTGTCTTCAAGGACATAATTGAGTCTCTGGTTGATATTTGAGCCTGGAAGGATCTTAATCTGAGTGTTCCATTGTTGTAGAAGATCACAACCCCTTAAATTTACTGTTTTGTTAGTCATGTATGACTTCAATCTTCCTCTCTGTTCTTATGGTCCTATGCATTCAAGCCATATCACACTCTGTTTTACCTGAGATAGTGTTCCAGTACCTAGAAATTGAATATCTACCTCCTTTAGAAGCCATCTGGGGTGTCATGATTATTTAGGTTATAATTGAAACATTAGCTCCTGTGTCAACTAAGCCTTGCATATAAATATTATCTATTCTTATTTTTTGTTCCTTCTTTATTTTGTATTTATCAAAAAAAGACAGTAAAAAGAATTTAAAATGCAGAAGAGTTAACAATAACTATACAGAGGATAAGAATCATAAGCATGGCTTATCAAGGGTAGAAATACAAATAAGATTGCTACCCATATATTTTCTTTGTGTTCAGCTTTCCCTATATATCCTTATTCAAGGTCTCTTAACCCTCCCAACACATCTGGTCATTTTTCTTCTCTGCAACTGCCCATCCCCTCTCTGGGCAGGGAGCAGACAGTCCTATGGTCCCACTGACCCAATAATGCTTAGATCAGTCTCCACTTCTGGCCAAATCCAGTTCTTTCCCCCCTCCCTCAAGAGTGAGTCAGGTGTTCCTATAGTTGGACTGGGGTTTGAAGGGTCAGTCCAGGGTGTTTCTGATCCCAAGCTGTTCGGTGGTTGTGGTTTGCTCATTGGGCATGTTTGGCTTTTTTTCTTGTTTGTTTGTTTAGAGACCACTAGTGAGTGAGTACATCCCCTGCTTATCTCTCTGAGTTTGTGAAACTTCGCTCAGGAGGATATTCTCCAAATCCATCCATTTGCCTGTGAATTTTAGGATATCATTTTTTCTTATTGCTGCGTAGTATTCCATTGTGTAGATGTACCACAGT
>PVIH01029284.1:0-13912 GCA_004025045.1 Sigmodon hispidus | reverse complement strand
TCACTCTTGAGGGAGGAGGGAAAGAACTGGATTTGGCCAGAAGTGGAGACTGATCTAAGCATTATTGGGTCAGGGGGACCATAGGACTGTCTGCTCCCTGCCCAGGGAGGGGATGGGGAGTTGCAGAGGAAAAAATGACCAGATGTGTTTGGAGGGGGAAAAGACCTTGAATAAGGATATACAGGGATGGAAAAAAAAAATTCAGAGGGAAAGATGAACACAAAGAAAATATAGGTGTAGCAATCTTATTTGTATTTCCACCCTTGATAAGCCATGCTTATGATTCTTATCCTCTGTATAGTTATTGTTAACCCTTCCACATTTTAAATTCTTTTTTTTTACTGTGTTTTTTTTTGATAAATACAAAATAAAGAAGAAAAAAAAAGAATATTTTCTAGCCAGTTACACACCTACTTATGGGGAGAACAGACTTTTATTTGTTTGAATATGTTAATCTTGATGTTTGAAGACCTCATTATTCCTACCATATGTCTGTGACTATCTGTAGATACCTATCTGAATAAAAATGTATGGGGGTGAGGAAGAGTGTGGGATTTTCCTCTCAAGAGAGATGGTGAGATGTCTATACAAAATTACACCAATGTGTCCTTAGTTCACAATCTCAATATGTAACTTCAACCTATGCTGACAATAATTTCAACCTAGAAAGTATTGGCTTTTAGTATTCTTTTCTTGCTGACATAATTGTCAACTTTAATTAACCGACTCACAATAGACTAATAGAAATTCTGTCTGCTCCAAATTATTTCAAGAAAACTCACGCTGTTTGGAAATTGTTATATGGAATTTAGTTCAACCAAGTCTTAATAGCAAACTTTGGCTTTCTATATAACCTCTAAATAGCTTCAAAAACACCAGACATAGTATTCAACGTTCTATTCTAGTCATTGTAATTTTAGTTTCAAAGTAGAAGTTAATTGGCCCAATAAAACTCCAGAGGTAAAAAGCAATCCATTTTAATTATAAAATGTTCCCAGTTGGCAAACATTCAAAATGCAGATCAAGAGTCAGTTCAATATGCAAATCACAAAGCAAGGGGCAATGGTTTTTATCTCCCACAGACTGCAATTTGCATTTCAAAGAACAAAAATGCATTTCTGAAAGATGTGGTCACAACAGCAGCAAGAAACAAACTAAGAGACAACTTGCAAAGGAACTGTTTTGATGCATCACATTTTAAACCAGAAAGTTGGGATGGACAGACAAAGCCAGAAGGTCAGAAATTAGACTAAAAGTAAATTGAGATCAAGTATGGAAACCAGCATGTGGGAAGATTGTGCTTGGTCACCCTAATGCAAGCTTTCACTAATTTTCCAGGTCTGCTGTGAAACCTGCATTTTTATCTTGCATTTTGGAGATGTTAATTCCACTGGGTGAAAATAAAACCACTACCACAATTTTCAAAAGCAAATTTGAAGCAAGTTTTATTAAATACTGGCCAGGTTCATACATTCATGATTCTCAGAGTATGGTGATGAATTACATTAGTCAAGGGGCTTATAAAAGTAAAATCCACAAGACTAAGTACTTCTTGTCTTCATCCAATCAGTGGCAAGCATACATCATGACATAATTCCTGCCTGTGTACCTCCAACTTACACATGATTACATATTGTGCAGTTGGGGCAACCAAGTTTGTTTACAGAAGGGAAAACATGCAATTTGCTATCTTTTGTAAACAACTCCAAGCATTCTGGGAAGTTATCTGTCCTTGGCCAATTAGGACTTACAGATTACAGGCATTTTTGTTTTATAGATCTCTTAATTATAATATTTTAAACTTAAAATGCAACTTTAGCCCTCACAGAGAAAACTGTGAAAATCCAGGTTGTTGTTTTGGTGAATTTTGTTGTTTAAATAACTAGTGAGGTCATATAATACCTGAAGTCCCTCTTTCATTTTGTTAATAAAAATTTCTTAGTTTTAGAGACTAAAGATTTCTCTAAAAGGATTATAGGTCAATTATGACAGTGTTGGTCACAATCCAGCTTCTCTAAGCTCTCAACATATTTAGCAACTTCAGGATCAACAGCAGAATCTGGAAACCTTTCAGAAAATATAAGAATTTGCTTTAAGTTCCATATGATTAAATGTATTGCTTGACTCTTTGCCTTGTTTAAATTATATTTATTCTGAGAATGGTACAGTCTCTCTTGAAAGTCAGACGTTTTGACAGATAGTTCTCTCTGAGTGACAGAAATATAAATTAATTATACCAGCCATGCCAAACTTCTACAATGAGCCTTTTGGCAACTTCTACTGACTTTGATTACATTGCCTAGAGCTTGCAGCCTCCTCCCCCCACACACACACACACACCAGCATACAAAATGACTACATTTTTAATATTATAGTTATAAACTACATTTTTACTTTTTTGGGGGGAGAAACAAATCACAATCCAAAATTATGTTTCAAATACTTCCATTATTTCCAATTCTATTATAAGTAACCCAGGTGGTATATGTAGAGTGTAAGATGCTTCCCTTCCAGTTATGGCCAATTTCAGGAGCAGTGATCAGACTGCCAATCATTCTTCACAGACATTTCTTTTGGTTCTGACAGAGGGACTTGGAGCAGAGCAATGTTCCCTCTGAGAATACCTGGACATTCTAGATAAAGTGGTATTTGAAAATGGAATGGATTTGAAGTAACTGGAGAGTGACTAAGGCAGAGAGGGTTTCAGATTCCATATTCTAGGGAGGAGGGAGGCTCCCCAGTTGTACCCATATATCTACATATTACTCTGGTTCTCAAAACATCCTTTGATTCACAGACTGTGGGGAGTCTGGTAAGCTGATCAGAGAGCAGCTGCAGGGAAGAAAAGGAGAGTGAGCATCCACAATGCTAAATCTGAAATCAGAAGACCGTTAGGTCACTCAGGTGAGGGGCCCTATCAAGAGATACAGGCTTTGTTTCAGAGAATAAGGCTAACTTTGCTGGACTTGGTCAGTTGTCTGTTCCCTTCTTCATTCACTTCTGTTCTCATTTGCTGCTACAGTTTGGATCTGGAAAGTCCTTCTATGTCTTGTATGCTGAAGGCTTGTTTCCCAAACCCATGAAGATGTTTCAGAAAGCAGAAGTTTTAGAAGTTGGGCTTAAATGTGCCTTGAAATACTGCTTCCTGCCAGAACTGGAGCAGACTTCCTCTGCCCAAACTAAAACACTGCAATCATAAGTCTACAGTGTTTCCTTTTAACTGATTATTTTAGGTACTTTTGACAAAAGCTGCATCTTCAAAATGTTGTAGAATTTGATTCTGGTTTACTATGACCACAGTTTCTCTGCATTTTACTCAGATAATTTATATTAAATAAATTAAGATAATTTATATTAAATTCAATCAATGATGAGTTTGGTGCTAAGTTAAATATTTTACTTCTTTTCTGCTATCCACACTGTGTTTTGTTACTCTGCCTATTTTTCCTACTTCATTCTAACATTTTTTTCTTTGTCATTGAAAAAGAAAATACCTTAACTTATATTCAATCAAGGAAGCTATTCAGAAGTAACACTGAAAGGTATAGATAATAATCTAGGACATCACAATGCATTTGCTCAAAGGCATTATTTTTCCTGAGAGGATGGGTATTACTTTAAAGAGTATGGTGAATTATAAGCAATGCCCAAGCCCTGGCATGCTACCTTGTATGTAGACCTCTGCTCATGGCCAATGTCAAAACTGCCTTTTGTAGGAGTTGTTAGTGAGTCACGAGTACTATAGAAACATTTGGGTTACTGTTCTAGCTACATTTAGAATTAGTTATGAACATATTGCTCACTTAAGTCATGAAACAAGTGTAGGGAACAGAAAGAGTCACCTCTGGAAGAAGCAAGAGCTTGAACACACGGCTTTGAACTGTAGTGTTCTGCGCCCCCCTCCAGTGGTTACACAAGTTGTGTAAAATCAATCTGTTACCTAGTATCCTTAGGTAACTCTGAGCCTTCTGTTGGCTGTGTGACAAATGAGCCATTGTAAGAAATGAACTGTGTTGTGGGAACCTGCTGACACCTGGGAATGCTTGTTACCACAGCATGACATGATTCATCCTATATAACAGTCCTATGAAATTTCTCAGCTGAGATAAACAAGAATCTCAGTATCTTCTTAACCATAGCTGCGTTACATGTTTACTAACATTCGCTTTGTGGTTGATAGTTTTACTCTTAGTTTTATTGAATTGACTTCAGAAATCATCATTCTGATGTATATTTTTGCTTACCCTTGTTATCTTTTTACTCCTATTTTATAATTCAATGTATTTTCAGTATTAAATCTAAAATCATCAAATCTTAGAAAAGTATGAACAAATAAATCTCTCAAGAGGGAGGTTATGGAAAATGTAATTTAATATATAAGATATTCTTTATTTTTTCATTTCCTGAAACACAAGAAGATTGCTAAGAAGATGATTTGTTGATGAGAAAGCATAAAAATGACTTCATTAAAGAGTAGACACTGAGATTTATCTTCTCTATATTTTTATACATGATCTGTAAATTATAGAAGAAAAACCCAGCCTGTACCAGACATAACATCTGTCAAGTAGCTGAAAAGTCTCAAAGTCAATGAAAATAAGTTGAATAGATTCATAAGATTATAAACTTTCCTCATCAATTCAGCATTTACATAAGTAAAATTAATTTACTTGACATTTGTTCTCTGCCAGGAATCAAGGATGCTCTGACAAACTGAAATTCTTGATCAGCATGTCTTCTTAGATGGGAGTAAGACAAGATGATTGTATGGTAGAAACCACAAGATGTGGAAGCTTTAATGACCTAGGACATTTAGTATTCTCAAGTCTGCATTTTTACTTCATGCCACCCATGCTGCAGTTCACAGTTGCTCTTGGTTTTTGGGAACAATCTATATCCTTCCATCAAACAGTTTCTAGTACATCATAATTCTTTCCATAAGACTGCTTCTTCCTCTTGGCTCCGATTCTCCGATTCCTGAGATTTTTGGAAGTGTCCTACTTCAAAACTCAGTTTTAGCTCCTTATATCTTTTCATATTTCTTTTTTATTTCTTTATTATGTATACTGTACACAGAAGAGGTTAGCAGATGTCATCATAGATGGTTGTGAGCCACCATATGGTCACTGGGAATTGAACTCAGGACCTCTGGAAGAACAGTCAGTGCTCTTAACCTCTGACCCATCTCTCCAGCCCCCATATTTTCATATTTCTTGTCTGAAGTTACCTTGATTATTCCCAGCAGGTCCTGGTAAAACCCAATTAAGATACAGGTAGCCCTTCAAATTTGTCATGATTAAGACCACAACCTCCAAATAGCTATAGGAATATATCTCTTGAAGAAGCAATAGACACGGTTCCTGTCTTAGTTAGGGTCTCTATACTGTGAAAAGATATTATGAGCCTGGCAACTCTTATAAAGAAAAACACTTAAGTGAGGCAAGTTTACAGTTTCAGAAGTTTAGTCTGTTATCATCATGGCAAAAAACATGGCAGCATGTAGGCAGTCATGGTGCTGAAGAAGGAGCTAGCTGAGAGTTCTGAAACTTGACCTAAATGCAGCAGAAGACTGTATGCCACACTGAGTGTAACTTGAACATATACTACCTCAAAGCCTACCTTTGCAGTAGCACATTTCTCCCAACAAGGCCACACCTCCTAATAGTGCCATTTTCTAAGGACCAAGCATTCAAACACATGAATGGGTGGGGGGGGGTGCATTCCTATTCAAACCACCATAGTTCCTGATCTTCTGTCCAACCAAAATTACATAAAGAAGAAAAGTACTCAGAGCTACTTAGAACTGCACGTTTTTATCTACATATGAAATTCAAAATAAAAATAAGAGGTTATTAATGCAGACTAAACTAAAACTAAATCAGATGAAAATAAATTCAAAGACTAGCACAATATGGTATGAAGGCAGGAAAATTTTCTTCAGGTAGAGAGATAAAGAAGGTATTATAAGTTACTCAGTATCTTTTAAACATAAAACACAAGTTTAGAAAATATCTTTTATGAAAACAAATATCAGAAAGCCACAAAGTGATCTGTTCTTCACATATTTATAAGGTTCATATTGCTATAGCAACTACTGCCTTCATGATCTAGCTTTCAAAACATTTGATCAAGACACTATTAAGTAGTAAATCTGCAGGGAAATACAGAAACCAAAGTACATGAGGATCAACTCTATCCACACACTGCTTCCTCCATGGAACTCTTGCAGACTCTGGTGGCACATTCAGAACTCTTTCTCCCCTCCACACTGACCTTCAGACCATGAGCTCCATGACCTTGAACTCCATGCTTACAAGTAGATAATGGGAGAATGTTGACCCATGGCTAATGGCCTTAATATCCATTCCCTCCAGTAGATGTTAACTTCCTGACAGCAATGTGCATCTCCTGAGTGCTTTGCCTACTTGCTATGGCAGGAACACAATTTTAGAACCATTAACACTAGCTTCAGAGAGAATCATTTTTACATGTTTGTGGATTACATATATATAATATCATAGCACTCCCAGACTGGGTTATATTTGCTCATTTTCTTATCTATGTCCACCATCAACTGAAAATCCCTAGAATAATGATGGGTTTCAGGTTGAAAGGAGTTAGTATTTCAGTTTTGTGTCCACTGTACCTAGGCATGGTTGATTGTATTACAGTTTTGTTTTGGGGTTTTGTTTTGTTCAGATTGGTGTTTGTTTAGTTCGGCTGTCAATTTCTACTTGAAAAAGAACTGTATGTGAATCTGCAATGGTCTGGTCTTCATGGTAACAAGAACACTTTCTTGAAGGATTTGAGTGTTCAGTCAGGCTGCAAGTCAGGGATCGAACTGACTGTTTCTCCCTCTACCCTTGTCAGATAAACAACCCCAGATGATACTAAATGTGCAGACATGGCTGGACTGTCTTATACTCTCAGACAGAGGACTGGTTGTGGTCTGAAGCCACAATATGATTACCTCAAGTCATAATCCCTGAGATAGAGAAATCAGAAACATTTAAGGAATCCAAATCCAAGCAACCCCTCTTGACAGCCAAGGCCTGGCCTCCAACCCAGTCTCAACCCTGATGTGATCCTTCAATTCGTGATTGAAGGAAATTACAGCTTTAAACCAAAAGCTAGAGGAGTTAAAAGATGTCTCTGGACAAGAAAAGTCAAGTATAGAAGGAAAGAAAACTTCCTCCAGTCTCAGGAAGACAAAAAACACTGATTGCCAAGAGTGACAAGCAAAGCATATTCTGCAAGACAGAGCCCTAAGAGATAAGCACCTGTGTCTAAAGGAAAGTTAGTGAGCTACCTGAGGGAACTGGTGTGTGTGAGGAACCCAGGACTGCTCTGCTGCTTTAGAAGTTGCATTTGGAGATCTTGTACCCTTGGGAGGGCCCAGTGTCACAGGATGTGTGTACATTTATTTCACAACAATGACCCACATCAATTGTCATGTTAGCATATGTAAAATGGAATGTTTGAGTTTTCTTTTAGCCCTTGAAATTTGTCACTGAAATATTTTATGCTATAATTAGACTTGTTAAAATTGAGTTGAACAACTGCTTTGAAATTTTATTCATTGTCCAAGCAAAGTGCAATGTGATTTTACTCTTTTTTTTTTTTTTTTGAGATTAGATTAAAACTGACCTACATCAAAAAGTAGGAAATATAGCTTTCTACAAGTAATCAGCTATTTAATTTTAATACATTTGAATGGTGTTTAAAATTCTATTTTTCAAGTTCTCACTAACAACAGATTGTATTTTAAAATGTGACATTGGTCTATAACATTCATGCAACTTGTGAAGCTTTCCACCAGGGTAACTTTTTGCTGTCAATTTCTATCTTAATATAGAGGATCTATTGAACTAAAACATGGGCATCATTTTAAAACACATAGAAACACACACACAGAGAGAGAGTGAAAGAGAGAGAGAGAGAAAGTTAGAGAGGAATGCATGCACATATGCATGTATACATACACAGGCTCACACACGCTCTCTCTCTCTCTCTCTCACACACACACACACACACAAACACACGCACACATACACATACACATATACACACACATGCACAGCCCTCCTCTCCATGAGGATTCTTCCCTGCCTGCTCCTCCCTCAGAAGTGCATTCTATACTGGGGATGTTGTAACTACTTTCTGCTGCCTCAGAAGCTTCCTGGCCTAGAAATAAGCCCTGGAGACTTTAGGAGACTCTTATTGTACAGGGTGTTATTCTTTTTCATTGTGAGATTTGTTTATTTGTTGTTTCTGTTGTTGTTGTGGTGGTGGTGGTTTTGTTTTTCTTTAATTCCAATATCTCTTGTTTTAATAGCAATTTAACATTGGACTATTCTGAAGCCTCCCCAGCCAGACTACACAAGTGGTATTCTTACAACACTCACCCACACAGTCCATATGTCAAATTCTGGGTAGACAAAATGTTACATAAAGTTTTCATAGATGCAGTGAGGCTACATCCAGTTAGAAGTCGTGATATTTGAGTTAACTATTTAACTATAACTTATAAGTTTGCTTCACTCTGTTCAAAGAGGAAAAAAAGGAAAGAATTTTCCATTTGGGTATTTTTTTTAACCATTTGTGGATACATGCTCAAACTCTTAACCATATTACTTCATCTTTTTGTCTCTTATTATTTTAGTTTAGCCATTTACTTACCTCTTTGTTTTAGTCTCCTTTTATAACTGAACCTCATACCTCAATACAACAACAGCAAATCTGGAGTAACACTGGAGATAAAGCTCGGCTGAATATAGAGCAGATGCCCCAGCCTTGTAAGTCCAAGGAGGTTAATTGCCACCAGGTAAATACTGTAGTTTGTTATATAGATCAAAAATAGGATTTGATTGTGTAACAAAAAGAACCACTACAGGAAGAAAAATATGTTAGTTCTTTAACTCCCAGAATATTTCCTGACCACTCTCATGCTTACAAGTGTGGCACTGGGCACTTATTCTGTCCAATGGTGCCAAACATCTGCTGAAAACCAAAAGAGTAGCCAGTCAGTTCACCTGTCACTGAATATTCATAAAGTGAAATGCCTAGTTCTTTGCAAGCATCAGACACAGCCTTGTGATAAACTTACAGGCTTCAGTTCTCAGAAAGCTATCATGTGCACAGAAAAATCAAAGCCTCTTATGATCAGAGTGACATGGAGATAGATAGAAATTGCAATGTGTAGGTGTATCAGGGCTGGCATAGAATTGGGTGAAGAAAATGGGGGAGTGGAGAGCTTTCCTGCAGGGTACCATTTCTAAGAGTAGAATGAGGTATGCTGCCAAGCACAGGGTGGCACTCTGTGTCAAGGGGTCACTTAGTACCAGCCTGGGGCCAGTCACTTCACAAACATTGATTTATTGAATGTTGAAAACATTACCAGAATGTGATTTTGTTGGTACTGTGTTAACACTACTGTTACTATTAAAATAGCTATGACTTCTAGAACAGTGGCTATAGATCAGTACAACTACTTTTCATTTAGCCACTTAGTTCTGATAACTACCTATTTATTAATTCTTGTTGTATGCACTTTGAGTATGAGGTATCCTTCACAGGTATCCAGATAGTGGTGCCAATTTGAAAATTTTTGGAAACTCTAGAAGGTGGCTTTTAGATACAGGAAGTGGGCTGGTGTGCATCTCTTTGAAGATTACACCTTCTTTCTTTCTATTTTATGTCTGTGCTAAAGAGAAAATTCCTCTCCCTCATGCTCCTGTTGTCATGTGTCCTGTCCTATTGCATGGGGCTGACCAAGCATGGATAGAGCCCAGATAATGCCCTGTACAACAATATGGTCAGCTGTTTTGTCACAGAGACACAAAATAACTTCTACTGTTCTATTTAACAGGGAGTGGACCGTGGGAAGCCAGACTCTGGATAAAAATGTGTTCCTGAAGGGTGTTCTATGAATGCCCCCAGGGCTTCTCTTCATGGAATACCATCTGTATAAGGACACACTGTCAGGTGTTTTGCCTGTAACACAGTTCTGCATTGTATTATCTATATAGTTTTTCTAATGAAATTCAAAGGAGTTTGTTAATTTTCATGTAGTCCCACACTGCTCAGTGAAGAGGGCTGACTTCATGCTATAAGACAGAAGATCTGGGTCAAGTGCTACAGTAGATCTCATCTGCATGCATGACATCATCTAGGGTAGGTGCCAGGGGTGCCAAGACAAAACAGCAGGCTCTGGATCACAGAATCCATGTGAATTCCTTAAAGAAGACACATATAAATACAAAAGGATGCCTAAGGTAACCATTTTAGTTAAATAGAGTAGTCAATTCAGAAAGCCCCTTGTAGCGGGAAATCAGGAACTATACATGTGAATGATCGCGTCAGAGGACTGGAGACGAGCGGGGTGTGGTTAACTGGAAAGGATTTCGGAAGTAGACCTCCGAGGGAGAGGACCAGGACAGGAAGCCTGCATTCTCTCCCTAAAGTTCCCAACCAGTTGCGAGGGTTTTCGGATGGATGACGCGGCTTCAAGGTGTTCGCAGTTTGGGCCAGCAGTGCAGGAGTTTGGACGTGCTCAGCCAGGAACGAATCTGCGTGCTGTGGATCTCCTGAGAGACAGATTGAGCCAGTTCTGGTGGAGCACGCCTGGTAGGATTTGTTGAAAGATCTAACAAAGGCCCTCCCAGCCAAATCGCCACCTCGTTTCGCGCACCATTGCTGCCGCTGCTGATCACGACTGCGACATCTGCTGGCTGTAAGTTCTCATTACATCTGAGTATATTTTTTTCTTCCTTTTCTTTTCTACATATTTTTTTTTTCCTTTCTACAATGTCTTACCAGATAAATGTTCAGAATTTTACTCACTTTTTCACAATGGTGATAGAGGATTATTTCCAGGATTACACATTTGGAGGTTATCTCCACCCAGGAGTCCTCTTGCTTTTTTGTGTGATAATATACTTCATACCTACCTATTTTAAGGGAACTCAACATAGAGAGTATGAGGCTAAGATGTCTGGCATGGATGAATGTATTAAGACACCCCAGAAACTCATTGTTTCCATAGAAGAGAGGTCTATCACAGAGGAATTTAGAGCTCATATTGATGAAAATTTTAGAAAGTTAGATGAAAAATTTTTAAAAAAATGGATGAAAATTTTAGGATAATGGATGGAAACTCTAGGAAATTTGAACAGAAGACAGTAGAATGGGTAGATGTGGAGACTGGGAGGAATTTCCATTCTATGAAATTGTTGGAGAGATCATTTATAGAAGACTTTAAAACACTGGAAAAGACCATTACCACTAGGTTGCAAGATCAAGAGGCTCGCTTGGAGATTTTAGAAAAGGATCTTGAGGCGACACCTGCTTAAGACAACCCAGAGCCCCCTCTTAAACGGTGCTACTGCAGGGAAGGTTCTTTACCTAGAGTGGTTACCATGAGGGGACTACCCCTCATTCCCTCCAACTCTATTCCCAGTTGTGGCAGAGGCCAAAAAACCACAACCACGTAGAAGGGCTTCTTACAATATGGGATACAATTATGAACCTATACTCATGAAGGATTTAAAATCAGTAAAGGAAGCCATAGTGAACTATGGTGTACAATCATCTTTTGTGAGGCAATACTTGAACTCATGGTCAGCACAGAATCGAGTAATTCCTGATGACTGGAAGAATTTGGCAACCACAGTGTTGAACAATGGCCAAAACTTCCAGTGGAGGAATTGGTTTAGAGAAGAGGCTAAAGCCTGGGAATCTCGAGATCAAACTGGGAAAGTTACCGTCTCCAAGGACCAAATCCTTGGGGAAGGCCAGTTTGCTGATTTATCAGTTCAGGCTACTTATAATGACCATGCTCTGTTGCTGTGCCGTACTGCTGCCTTAAATTCTTGGGAAAAGGTTTTGGACCCAAGACAGAGAATTGAGTCATATACCCAGATTAAACAAGGTCCAACGGAGCCTTATACAGACTTTTTACAGAGGTTGACTCAGGCTGTAAATAGAGCAGTGTCAGATTCAGAAGTTAGGAAACAATTGATACTCTCTTTGGCCTTCGATAATGCTAATATGACATGTAAAAAATTGATCATGTCATTAAAGATCAGGGGTGCACCCATAGACGAATGGATTCAATTTGCACTTAATGCTGAATATCTACACCCTGGTGAAGATAATTGGGTAGGTCAAGCCATTGCTAATGCTAAGATGAGAAATCAAGGCACTATTTGCTTCTATTGTGGTAAGCCAGGCCATATAAAGAGAAATTGTAGACAAAGCATACATGGGAACTTTTCCAATCACAGGAGTGACTTAAACAGAAAGCCACTACCTCCTGGACTATGTAGGAGATGTAACAAAGGCAGACATTGGACGAATGAATGTAGATCTATAAGAGACAAAGATGGCAAACTTTTACCATCGGGAAACATAACTCGGGGCTTCCCCCGGGAAGTCCCCAAGAATCAGACCTCCAAGCCAAAAAGGGTTCAGTCATATCCAGTCACCGTGGAAGAGCAGTGTCCTCAGGACGAGTAACAAATCCCAAGCCTGAAACAGTAGATCATGTAACCATAGACAATAGATTGCCCTTACAAGAGAAGTTGATGGTATCCAGCAAACCAATAAAACACGTATTTTGGCAGACCTCCATAAATGAACAAAGACCAAAGTTGGCAATAAGAATAGACAATATTTTTATGCAGGGCTTAGTCGACATGGGGGCTGATGTTTCGATCATAACTCAGCAGGCCTGGCATCCCAGGTGGCCTCTGAAGGAGGTGGATGTTCAATTTTTAGGTATTGGGACATTGTCTCACGTAAAACAGAGTGTGAGATGGCTAGAATGCATAGGACCAGAAGGACAGAGAGGGAGATTGAAGCCATACATGGCCAACATAGCAGTGAACTTATGGGGTTGTGATCTCCTAAGACAATGGAACACTCAAATTAAGATTCCTCCAGGCCTAAATACTAGCCAAACAAATAATTGTGGCCTTGAGAGTACTACCTCAAGAGACTACGTAAAACAGCCGTTGGTCATTCAGGTTGCACAAAGACGCAGTCTAAAGCTGCAAACACCCCTAAGACACTAACGGCCCTGCCTTTGAAGTGGTTGACAGACAAACCTATTTGGGTTCAACAATGGCCTTTGACAGAGAAGAAATTACTAGCCCTAGAACAATTGGTGTAGGAACAGTTACAAGTGCAACATATTGAAGAATCGACCAGCCCATGGAATTCCTCTGTATTTGTGGTCAAGAAGAAGTCTGGGAAATGGAGAATGGTGACGGATTTAAGAGCAATTAATAAGGCGATTCAGCCCATGCCATTATTATGGTGTTATTGGATTTTCCTGGACCTCTTAACCTGATAACCGACTCTCATTATGCAGAAGGAGTTGTATTTCATACTGAAACTGATGACTTCATTCCTGATGATACAGAATTAACCTTTTTGTTTGTACAGCTACAGGATATCATCAGAAATAGAACACATCCTATGTATATAACACATATCAGGGCTCATTCAGGCCTTCCTGGCCCTTTAGCACAGGGTAATGATGAGATTGATCAGTTATTGATAGGGAATGTGGTAGAAGCCTCAGAATTTCACAAGAAGAATCATGTCAATAGCAAGGGATTAAGGAAGAGATTTCCTATCACGTGGCATCAAGCCAAGGAAATTTTGTGCAAGTGTGACAAGTGTTCCCTTTATAATCAACCATCTTTGCCCGCTGGGAGTAATCCTAAGGGTACTAGGAGCAATGAGATTTGGCAGATGGACGTGTTTCACTTCCTGGAATTTGGTAAGATGAAATATGTTCATCACACCATTGACACCTACTCAGGAATGCAGTGGGCTACCGCCCTGAGTTCTGAAAATGCTAATGCAGTACTCACTCATCTTCTGGAAGCCATGGCCATATTGGGAA
>PVIH01029283.1:0-13912 GCA_004025045.1 Sigmodon hispidus | reverse complement strand
TCACCTCTGGTCAGGGTTCGAATCCGCCCCTCAGAGACCCCTGCAGTTGGTTTGCTCAGTTCACTCAGTTCAGGGTCGCAGTAGGGCTCCTAGTAGATTCCCTGAGCAGCAGGAGCTGCGGGTGTGGCCAGGTGCAGAGTTCAGCTGCCCCTGCTCCAGAGTGCGCTGGGACGCCGCAGAGAGCACAGGTCCCGGTCGACAAAATTATTCTTTATGAGCCAAACACCAGGGCAGCACTGTTTCATGATCTTAAGCTGAAAGTAAGAAAGAGGGGCTGGAGAGATGTCTCAGCCAGTTAAGGGTACTGGCTGTTCTTGCAGAGCATCAAGGTTTGTTTCTTAGCACGCATATGGTAGCTCAGAACCATCTGCAATTCCAGACCCATGGGATCTGACACCCTCTTCTGGCCACCACAGATACCAGGCATACACATGGTGAACAGACATATAGACATGCAGGCAAAACACCCGTCTTCATAAAATGTAAGAGAAAAGAATTCTTTTAGTTTCAGCTGAGGCTTTACTTTTCTCTTCTAAGAAATAAGAATGTGTAGGTGATGGATGCAATGAAGACCCCCTCCCCTTTCTTTATTATGCATACAGTTTTTACAGAAGAGGGCACCAGACCTCATCATAGATGGTTGTGAGCCACCATGTGATTTTGCTGGGAATGGAACTCAGGTCCTCTGGAAGAACAGTCAGTGCTCTTAACCTCTGAGCCATCTCTCCAGCTCCCCCCCTTTCTGCTCACCACTGCTCTGTCTTCTTCACACTCTGGTTTTCTCCCAGAGTTTTCTCAGTCTCTCAGGTAGAAGGGGGCTCTTACATCAGGAGCTTGGGTGACACACTCATGTCTGAGGCCCGGCAGTGGACTGTGAAGAGCTGAATGTGTTCTCTCCAGTTAGTATGCTCAAGTTCTGACCTGTGCACCTCAGAATATAATGTCTACATTTAGAGACACAATCTTCTCAAAGATAGTTAAACAAAACCCAAGTCATTAGGATGGATACTGGTTCAATGAGGCTTTGGAATAATAGTGACACAGACATGCACATAGAAGGAAGACAGTGTGCCTACCTAAGAAGAGTCAATCCTGAGAGCCAAAGAGAGAATTTTGGCACTTATGGCCCTCAGAAGGAATGGACACTGCTGATATCTTGATTTTAGGCTTCAAGCTTTTAGACGTAGAACCACAAGAAAATTTCTGCTGTTGCTGGCACTCAACTTGTGGTATTTTGTTCAAAGAACTCCAAAACAGAAATGAAACAATGTCGTAAAATGACACTTGCTGTACTGAGCCTGACCCTGCTTTAATGGGTGGGAACCATCTGCCCTGCATTGGATGACATCTGAAAAGTGCAGGCAGGATGAAGAATTCTTAGCATCAAGGTGGGTCGTCGAGATGGCAGGCAGTGCTTTTCAGGGATGTGCAGCACACACAGGCGTGTCACGGAGACATCTGGAACACAAGACACTCTGACTCAGGAAGGCAGGAGGCTGCATGGAGACTAAGATTCCAGGACTGTGGGCTTGGAGAGACAGAGGATGAGGATGTTGACAGAGGTAGGGAACAAGGCTGGAGCTGCTCGCTCACAACTGAGGAGGCACACACATAGGCACCTGTCATGGGAGGAGAGTCATGTCTAGTCAGAGGGAAGATCAGATCAACCAAGGTTATTGGCAAGCCTAAACACTTGAGTTTCTGACCTATATATCTGTAGATCACCCCTGACTGAAGATATGGGATTCTAGTGTCTAAAGCAAGTGTCGACCTATAAGAAATAATGTTAAATGGCTTCAGAAGTCAGTGGTAGTGGCCCAGGGAGACAGGTAGGTCATTACACTGACAATACAATTTTGCTGAATGAACAAGAGGGTACAGCTTCCACAGGAGCCATTTGCTTGGTACGCTTATTAATTTCCAATGTGCCATTCTGGGATCTTTCCCAGAAATGTCATCCATGACTCCTGGGAGGAATTTTTCCAAGCAGGTGTCACTGCTTTGTCGCTTAGAGAGGGAGCTTCCGAAAGCTTTAGGAGTTAAATTTGCTGTACCAGGCATCCCAGGCAGAAGCAAAAATGCCCAGCATATGAGAGATTGTAGAAAATGTTATGCCTGAAATCTGAAAACAATTGAAGCAGACGCTCCATTGGTTTCTGAGTGTAATCAAACTTCCTCTCAGAAAACACAGCCTTAGGTTTCCTGGGCTTAATACTGTAGAGCAACACCTTTCAAACATTTTTCAGCTGCAAAATCCTTTTGAAATGGGTTCCCAGGGACAATTCAGGATGTCAAAACAGATGGCAGATGAACACCTTTTTTGATGCACAAAGCCAATGCTCAATTTCTACTTGGCCTCATCTCCACCCAGAGATTTTGGTGGAATGTAATTTGAACATGATACACAATTTGAAATTGATTTAGGATGAATGGTGTGTTAGTCAGGGTTCTGCTGCTATAACAAATACCAAAAATAAATCATCTTAAGAAATAAAGATTTGTTTTCGCTCTCAGTTTGGAAAGTTAAGGCGATATGTCTCAGTAGGAATAGGTGCTGTAGGAGTTGACTCAACTCATAGGATTTGGGAAGCAAAGCAAAAGGAAGACAGAGAGACTAAGGTCTACACAATCCTTTTCAAGGTCATGACCTTGACCTGACTTCTTCCTAATTAAGCCCTGTGACCTCAAGTTCCTACTCCCTGGACATAAACAAAGACTAAGCTTTTAGCACACAGATTTTGAGAATATTTTAAGGTTCAAACTATAGCAAATAGCTTGTTCATTAACTGTCTGTAACTGAAACATTACAAATACAGAAAAATTGAGAAAAACGTTAGATTTCTGAAATTGGACTTAGGTGAGCCATTATTTAGTGCCCTTTTTCTTTTTCTTTTCTTTCTTTTTTTTTTTTTTTTTTTTTTTGGTCATGAGAATCAAGAACCCAGGAACTTGGACTTGTGGGGTAGGTGCTCTACTACTAAGTGACAGGAATTGCTCTAGCCCTATTTAAGCTACCCTAACAAGCCATCTTAGTACATAACAACCTGCAGTGACAATGCTCATTTCATTACTCATGACTTCCTGTTTAGTTGGAGTTTGTTGGAGGATTGTTTGTTTCTCTTCTGGTCCTCCGTCCACCTGGAGGATTCACTTCCTAGAATGACTTACTCCTGATGGACAGGTTAGTGCTGGGATGTTGTGTTTGATTTGAGCCTTGGTTTGTTTTCAATGGACTCTCATTGGATGACTGGAGCTTCCACTGCCTGGCAAATAGGTTTTGGAAATGAGCATTCCAAAGGACAGATAGTGGGAGCTGCCAGATTGGAAAGAGCCTGACTTGTAAACTGGCCTAGAGTCTGCCACATATAGCTTATTTCACTGACCAAAGCAGTTATAGGGTGCATCTTTGTAAGGGGAGGAAATAGACTCGGTCTCTTCCTAGGAGGGCTCTTAAATAAATTTTAACTCCCCCTTCTTTGTAATCCACAGAGTCCAATTAGTGTGACATGCTGGAATATTGATTGATCTTGGTGGCTTGATCTTCGGCAGGTCTTGTGTAGGCCACAGACACAGAGAGGTTGTGAGTGCCACAGTGTGGTCATCTGCAAGCATATCAATGATATGCTCTCATTTAGTTTTTCTGCTTTTCCATACCATCATCTTCTTTATCTTCTTTAAGAATGCCAAGTATGGATGGAATTATTACTGCATGTCAAGCATGCTGTCATTGCTTCGTAAAATATACACTTCATTTCCTCTACAATCTGTCACTTAAGAAACATATAAATGTTGCCTACTTCATGTGCAAGACTATAGGGCAAAAAAGACAAGAGCTTCCCTATTACTAAATTTATAGTCACCTACATTGCACATGATAAAACATGAACAGATGCCCAGAGGTTGGACAGTGCATCTGGGGGATGCTCCTTTTGTGTTTAGAGCGAATTGGATGCAGGTAAAAGAAAGCTGTGGAAGATACCTGAGAAGATGTCAAAACCTACCTATGCTCTTCTGCTTTAGAATGCTCTCCATTCTCATTCCTCACCCAAGGTTATTTCAACTGCTGTTTCCCCAAAGAATCATTCCCATCCCCGTTTTAACAATCTTGCTCCCCATTGTGAGGTTAGAGAGAAACCTGGTGCTGGGGAAATACCCAAGAACTTAATAAGATGACTCTAGCTAAGACTCCAAGCAATAGTAGATACGGTACCTAAACTGGCCTTCCCCAATAATCAAATGAATGACCAACCCAATTGTCGTTATTCATCCAGCAAATGATGGAGGCAGATGCAGACATGCATAGCTAAGCACCGGGTTGAGCTCCCAGTCCAGCTGAAGAGAAGGGGTGGGGGGAAGATTATATGAACAAAGGAATCAAGTTCATGATGAAGAAACCCACAGAGACAAGCTATTGAGAGCTCACTAACTGAACTGAGAGCTGGGGAACCTCCATGGGACTGAACTAAGTCCTATGAATGTGGATGACAGTTGAATGGTGTGGGCAGTTTGTGGGGACTCTGGCAGTGGGACCAGAATTTATTTCTGGTGCATGAACTAGCTTCTTGGAGCCCATTTCCTACAGAGGAACACCTTGTTCAGCGTCAATACTGGGGGAAGAACTTGGTCCTACCTCAACTGGATATGCCATTGCCGCCCCCTGGGAGTCCTAACCCTCTCTGAGGAATGGATGGGGGATGGGGTGAGGAGAAGCTGGGGGAGGATTGGGAAGAGGGGAGGAAGGGGGGACAGTGGTAGGGATGTGAAAACATTTTTTACATTCTCTCTGCTGTCCCAGCACTCTACCTAGAGGTCTGCCATTCTGTTTTATATGTAGTTGTTGATTATAAACTCATTGAAAGTGAGTTCCAAGTCTTCATTATCTCATTTTTCTCTAGGGTCTGGAGCAGTAGCAGGCATGGAATAAGTTATTATCTAACAAGGATAAGTGATAATCTATGACTCAGGTGGTCAATGGTGGAGGAAATGAAGTTTCTCTTGTGAGCTGGTAACTAGATCTCCCTGTGTTGATGATTTGCTGAACAGTATGTCTAACGTATAATGGTAATTCTTACCTTGGTGTGTGTGTGTGTGTGTGTGTGTGTGTGTGTGTGTGTGTGTGTGTATGTATGTAGTTTTTAGAGGTAGCACCTTTCACTATTGTGAGCTCGCTGAGGAGCCATGGAGGCTAGGTTAGGCTGGCTAGCAAGTCCTAGAAATCCTTCTATCTCTGAGATTACAGACATGTACCACCATACCTATCATTTTTTTATATGAATTCTGGGGATCGAAATCAGGTCCTCGTATTTGGCAGCAAATATTTTACTGACTGAAACATCTTCCCAGCTTGATTCCATATGTTTTAAAAGCTCTGTCATGAAATATTGAAAACACATGCTTCATCTGAAAATCAAGATATAGTCTGTGTTCACAAAGCTGAAATGCTTTTTGCCTAGCACTGGGGGATGGCTAGAGACACAGAAACAATTCTCTCCACTACCTCTGTCTAGTGACAGTTCAGCTGGAGTTTGGAAAGCTGCCATTTCCTGCTGTAAACTTTGGGTGAATACTTTACCTTCTTCAAGGCTTTCCCACTGTAGTCTCAAGCCTTGCCTGCTGGTGTGGAAAGGGTTTCCAGAGCAGCGATAGCTCACTTTGGGTTGGAAAACCTACAGGAAGCTGGAGAGGAACAAATTAGGGTATGGAATAGAAGGTCTGTAGAAGCAGCTCCTTTCTGGGGCTGTTGCCAATGACAGCAGGGACCTGAAAAAGAACAAAGAAACAGACATAACTTGTGACCAGGTCTAAGGACACCTGGACATCTTTTGTGGGTTAGGAGCTCAGGGAAAGGAAGTGTTGGCAGCTAATCCGAGTTAGAAGATAATATCATAACCCTGGGGGAGTCTCCAGCACACTACAGGAAATCGCTTTCAAGGTAAACAAAGGGGTCTGAGTTAGGTTGTTAGAGGCTGATAGCAAAGCTCTCAAACATTTTGAAGGAAAAGATAAAAAGCCCTGAAAGCAATGAAGTCACGGACAATGAAGGAACAAAAAAAACACCCCTTCAAAAACTCAATCTTCTCAAAGTCTGCTAGAAAAATTGCAGAGGAATCATGGCGGAGGGAGAAGTCATGTATTTTTAATCTGTCTGTTCTCCTGACTTCTCTACTTATACTGGATGAACAAAAACAGAATAAGAATGAAAACAGGACATTAACCCCATATTTTGAAATTTCAGATCAAGAAATCACTTCATTTTCAGGGATGGCACATGACTGGACTGTGTGGTTGCAAGGTAGACATTTTTGCACCCATTAAATAGGAACCATATAAAGTCACTGTTGGAACCATGGAGTCGCCATTGTGGGAACCAGGAGCTTTGCTATGTGTTTGTGTGTGTTGCCACTGTCACCTCTATAGAATCATGACATGTGTGAGTTGTGGCAGAATAGTAGTACCTAAATGTACTCTCCACAAAGGGAGAGAGTATTGTGCTTATTTTTATTTCTTTTCCTGCTTTCAATTTCATTCCCGGTCTCCTTCAAACAAGCATGTGAGACACATGAGAGCAGAGACCTCTCCAACAATGCTCAATTTCAAGGCCATAATAAAGGTACCATGGCTGGTTCAGGGAACCTGCCCATAAAGAATGATTTAGTGTATGAAGACTGTCTTCACTAGCCATTGTCAGTGCAAATTGTATCCCTTTACTTGTCACCCAATGTAACATTCTAGAAACTGCATGTTTATAGGAATGTAGCATAGACCAGAGCATGAAGAACAACAGAAATATAATTTTGGATTGAGGTATCCAGAAGGAAATGGTGTCCAGCACCAGGATGAGGGGCTTCATCTTTGGAAGGGGGACAGATCTGAACGATCATGGCACATTGCACAATGCCTCACACCTTCCAAGTGAAACATCTCTTATGTTTATTCATCTTAAACCATCAAGAGAGAGAACAGGGTGGCCTTTGGGCCCACTGAACATTTCAGACATGGTCTCCCTCTCTTCCCCCTCCTTTCTGTGTTTGGTTTGGGAAGGTGTCAGGAATGTCTACGGGTGTGCTCCTATCAGAACCAGGTCCCCTTATGTTCTTTAGTTCAAAAGGTTGTAGGAAGCTGACATTTTCCCTCTAGTATATGACAGCCTCGTGTCAGTAAGATAAAGAGTGAGAATTTGAAAGAATAGCTTTATGGAAGATGGGGCACATTTTGGCTGTCTGCATGATGGGGCAAGTATCAGTCACCATGGTGAATGACCTACAGCTGAAAGGCAAACGAACTGGAGCTCAAATCAGGCAGGTGATCAGAGACTCTGAAACAGGAATCTGGTTCTGTGTTTTTTTCCATCCTTTCTCTTTTTCTCTAAAGAATATGTCCAAGGAGCTGAACAACTTAGAAGCATAGAGACATTTGGTTTGTTGTCATTTAAGGCCAGTTCCTTTACAAATATGAGAGGCCAAGGCAGGTTACACATCTATCATGGTTTTCTTCAGAGGCTGTCATTATTTTCATGTGATGGAGAGCAAAGTTGATCCTGTATTACTTTTGTGTGATAGAAAAGTCATCTCTTTAGGTTTCTGATATGACTGTACTTAGTACAAGATGTGGTGTGTCTTTCTTTGTCTGAGGAGGGCTTGCAAAAATCATGATTCTTAAGGGAGCTCACTTACAGATAGTGACATAAATATAAACATAGTAAAACACCTTTTGACCAATGGCAGGCTATTATATCCCACATAGCTTAGAATATTGTAGGCTCTACCACCTGGATGCTTGGAGTTTGTGTAAATACCCTCTGTGATACTTGCATCACAACATTGCTGGGTGGTGCATTGTTCCTCAGAACATACCCTGTTATTTAGCAATGCCTGCTTATAGTTCTATGACAAAGGTGAATTTACTCTGCAAACAAATGCACATGATGTTTGGGATTGTGGGAAAATCATTTCCCCATTCTCATCCAAGCAAACACCTAGGAACAATCAGTGAGGTGTGATTTCTCTTTTCTACATCTTTAACCTAGATGAATCCCTGGAAGAAACATGTAGACGCCTTGTATGTCTGAGGGTAGGTAGTGCAGTGGGTATACTAGAACAAGTATGATTTAAAAAAACTCTGTTTTGTTTTTGTCTTGTTGGGCATGGAACCCAGGTCTCTACATATCTGGTATTGGCTCTACCACTGAACTGCATGGCTGCCCTGGACTTGTAGTTTTCAGAGTTTATATACTATTTTAACTCAACGAATTGACTTCAGTTAAGTGGAGATCTTTTGAATTACTGCTGCTTTACATGTTTTTGGTTTTTTTTTTGCCACATATAAAACATGGCAATAGACTTTCTACTCTACATTTTAATTAATTTTTAACTTTGTTTATCTACTAGAGAGCAGAGAGTCTTGACTGCTTTAAGAGATGGCCGTGCTAAACCCGGAGGAGGTTGGAAGAGGCCAGTTAACTGACTGTTTCCTTTTGAATTGAGTTATTTGTGATTTTGAAGCTTTGTAAATTCTCAGCTTCAAATGTGTTTTGAAGATGAACCATAAGCATGCCAGTGTTCTCTGGCTGTCTTCAGCTATCTGTGGATGTTGGGAATCCACACAGATAAACAACATCTACTCAGCAATTCTAATCTCTTCCTTCCTCATCCCTGTCTTTGTTCAACCTTGGTTGTTCTATTTAGGAAGCAAAATAAATAGTGTTCACTTTTCCTAATCAGGTTTCTGATTTCATGGGACATGAATGGACCAAGGGCTAGGGGAGAGAGGGAGGTGATGGATGGTAGATAGTTTCAGGTCTACCTTGCTCGAACAGTGATTGATCCTGATTGGCACTTGGTAGACCCTTGATTGTTTTCCCTATGATCTTGAGCTCATGAGCCAAGAGGAGCAGTTCCGGGTGTGAGCACAGCCAGCCTAGACTGCCTCAGCTTGGCCAGCCTGCTGGATAGAAAGATTCAAATTCAAATGGTGCTTGCTGTTTGCTATTCTGGAGGCTCTCAGTAGAAGCCTCAGAAGGTTGGACCCTTTGCAGAATCTGAAGACTCAATCTCATCTTTCTTTGGTACCTGCTGAGCAAACCTCTCTACACTGCTTTCTCTGGTATAGAAGATAAAGGAAAAATCCCATTATTCAGCTTGTGCTATTGTGATGGCAGTTTCCTTTGAGCCTCTTGGCAAAACCTTGCTTGCTTTAGAACTGTACATCATACTGGATCCATTGAGAGCCATTATTTATCTGACAGGATATTTATAAAAGCTGGCGTTGGCTGTGGTGCCCAGTCAATATGCTTCTCACTTGCTGACACATATCATACCAACGGGCTTGAAATATTTAAATACAATAGTCCCTTCAAGAAATCATTAATTTTTCTATCACTGCCACTAGTGATAATTTGATGGAAATAGATTTTGTTGAAATAGCTGAGTTGTCCAGACTGGAGACTTTCAAGTTCCCACACTTTAGAAGACTTAGTGTAGAGTACAGGGAGGGTCCATGGAGACCAGAACCCAGAGACCAGGAGGTACTGGCAGAGCAGCAGCCGGCTCACCCCCAACACTATCCCACCCCTTCACTTAGGAAGGCGGCTAAATATCAAGAAGAGAAAATGAAACAGAGGACCAGCCACCTCATTAAGGTCCCAATCTCTGTCCCCTCCCGCCTGCTTCTTGGCTCCCACACTCTCCTTGACCCTCCTCCCTCTTTCATGTCTTTCTCTACTTTTCTCTGCCTCCTCCCTAGGCTTTAGTTTTTGCTCTTTGATTTTTCTCTTATTCACATTCCCTGTGGGGTGTGTGACTGTGTAGAAATTGAGGACAATCTTAAGCGTCTCCCTCAGGGTCTCTGCTTCCTCGAGGGACAGGGTCTGGGACTGTTTCTTCGTGTCTGGCTATTGGCTCACCCCTTGCTGGGAGTCCTCATCCATAATTAATGCAGACCATTTCTGTGACCTCTCACAATACAGGACAGGACTCAAACTGTGAGGCTTTCTGGGGGCAGGAAAGAGTTGGAACTTGTCCAGAATACTATACCTTCTTTTCCAGGAGTGTTTCCTCACCAGAGGAAAGAGATTCTCCAAATGTGCCATCATCAGCTAGCATAAAAAGCTCTGCAAAAGCCAAAGTAGCCTTTCTGTACAGTGAGCAGACAATAGAGACATTTTCTTGCATTTTCTGAATTATAAAGCTTAGTTGAACCATGACAAAACAAAGCAACCGAACAACCAGCAAACAAAACAACAACAGTTTAAAAAAAGTCATTTGGGGCTGCATTGTGGTATTTTGGTTATTTCCTCTTGTGAAGTTTGTGGTTCCTGTGGAAATCATAATGCAGCATAATGTGGAAAGTTCCTGATTGTCCCCTAGAGTGCTGTGAGTCTGTCTGTCCAGATGTGAGTGCTAGGACCCAGCCCCTGTTTTTCTCCTCCTGTCCCATCACTCTGAATAGTCACTCCTTGACCCATTTCTTTGTTCTGTCTTCCATAGTATCAATTAATTATAAGCAGCTCCCAGTCATCGTGAGAGGGAGCAAGTGAGAGAATAGCACCTCTAACGTCAAAGATACTCCATGATGTTTAGAATTTAGCTGTGGAGAAGAACTAGAGTTAATCACAAACATATGGGAAACAGCAAGGCACTCTCAGCTGGAGTAGGTTTCTCTGGGGAAGGGGGGCAGTGACTACGTTCTAGATTGTAAGTGGAGAGGCTCAGGTAGGATACTGGGAGAGATGTGAGTAGATACTGGGAGAGATGTGAGTAGATACTGGGAGAGATGTGAAGAGGTGTAGCACATGATCAAGGCATTAAGAACAAGGCATAGTCAAACCTAATTCTCTCCAGATCACAAAAGAGAGCAGGGACACCACATCTTCAGCTTGAGAACCCCAGATCTAGGACAGGTGGGGAGAGCAGCTATAGAA
This sequence comes from Sigmodon hispidus, assembly GCA_004025045.1. Taxonomy (NCBI): domain Eukaryota; kingdom Metazoa; phylum Chordata; class Mammalia; order Rodentia; family Cricetidae; genus Sigmodon; species Sigmodon hispidus. The sequence goes on along the minus strand of PVIH01029283.1, from coordinate 2,994 downwards.
TGGTAGGCTGCCGTGATGATCCTACGTGGGTCTCTACCAATGCCCGTATTGAGTTCTGCACAGATGCAAGCTGGTCAACCATTTATGATAGCAGCTTAGGGTAAAGTCTTGCAGCGGTAAAGCTTCTTCTTGCTCAGTGTCTTGGAGAAATCTACTGTCAGACTCTTCTGGGCTCATGGAGGGCCTGTTTTTGAGACCTCACTCCAGTTATTATAACTTAGAAGGTCATTCACTCTCAAGAGTTGTCCCCAGATTCAATGAAGAAAGAAATGACTTAAGAGTTGAACATGTCGGAGGTAGCAAGTCAGCAATGTTGAACCATCCTTCTAAATTGACTTACTCTAGTTTACCTAGACGCTTTGGATGCCTGGGCTAATGCAGGGTTTATCTAACTCAGAGTCTCTCACAGTGGCCACGTGTTCTTGGAGATTTGTGAGACATCTGCAAGAATTTCAAGCCTAATAGCTACACAACTCAATGATGACTGAATTGTCTTCTGTATGGTTACCTCATTGTTCAGTTGGTGTTTTTGGTGCCTGAAGACAGTGACCACTAAATTGGCAGTGAGTACTATGTTCTTTTTTTTTTTTTCACTCTGGCTGAGGAGGAGAGGGAAAGAGGTGTTTGAATTGCTTGAACACCAGATGGTCCTATCAAGCCTTTTGTGAACAAAGACTTTAAAAAGCTTGCATATAAATGTATGCAAATGTTTCTCTCTCCCCAATATCTCAAAGTAAAGCTTGGAGATAGCTGCCTTCTATTATACTTTGCCTCTTGTTATATGTGTGTGTGTATAAATACATAGCAATATAGACAGCACACAGATAGGTAGAATGTTCTAGTGTCATTTCTGTTGCTGTTTTAAATACCCCAACAATAACCAACTTGGGAAGACAGAGTTTATCTGGCTTACAATTCTAGATTATAGTCTGTTACTGTGAAAGAGTTAAGGCAGGAATTTAGTGCACTGCATCCATGGTCAAGAACACAGAGAAAATGAACCCTTGGGTCTTTGCCTGCTTACTTCACTCTTAAACAGTTCAGGGCACAGCCTAGGGGATGGTGCTGCCCACAGTGAGCTGGATCTTCCTACATCAGTTAACAATGAAAACAGCCCCTCATAGACATCCCCACAGGCCAACCCCATCTGGACAGCTCCTCATCAATCCCAGGAGATTCCAGGCTCTGTTAAAGTGGCAGTGGAAACTTACATCAGAGAGAGAGAGAGAGAGGGAGAGAGAGAGAGAGAGAGGAGAGAGAGATAAATAGATAGAATCAGATGATTCAACTGGATGAAGGTGATAGGGGTGATTAGAAGGAGTGTTTGAATTTTCTAAGATTGGTCTACCAGAAAAGAAAGAGTACAGAGGGTATGTGTGAGATAGAGGAGTCCTCAGGAAGAACCTGGGTAAGATGGGGAAGATTAAGAAGAATTTGGTAACTTTTCATATGAAAAATCTGGGGACTGAGGATAAAAAAATGAGACTAAAGAGATTCTAAGCTGCATCCCCATGTTTTCTGTGCAGTTAGAGGTAGACTTTGAGCTGGGGAGATGGCTCTGTGACTATGCTCTTAGTGCTGCTTGCTCTTGCAGAAGACTGGAGGTCTGAGCCCAGCACCTGGGTCAGATCACACGGGTTTCTCCAGTTTTAGGGGGAAGTGATAACCTCTTCCAGCACCCACTATCACCTGCACACACGTACACACACACACACACACACACTCTCTCTCTCTCTCTCTCTTAAAAAAAAAAAATGAAATCAAGCTCTCAGCCAAACAAACGCTCAGGTCCCTAAGATCTCAGAAATGATGGAAGAAGCTGTGTGATGAATGGAATCTTTATTCATACTGTTAGTGTGAGACTTTGTTGGAAGAGGAGGGTTTAATGGGGCATTGCTTCTCTTGCCTGGAGGAAGGCTAGGAAGTCGTAAGGAAGAGCGAGATAGTGCTGTACACTGTGAAGGACTTGTGGATCACAACTCCAAAACATTTGTCCAAAGAAAGACTAAGATATGATTCAAATAGAAAGAAGAGTCTTGCTGGCTCAGGGAGATGTTGAACATGGGTTGGGGATCATTAAGTAGATGGCCCTCGGTTGGAAATTTCTGCCATTTCAAGTTCATTTTGAAACCCAGGACTCGTCATGCTTCGGCCACTGGTGGCTAGTTCTCTCTATAATGGCATCTTTCATTTTTAGGGGCTTAAAATAGAAATGCAGAGTGCTCAAATCCACCGAGTCTGCTCCAGGAAAGCTGCAGAGCATTCAAAGAATTGCTTTCTTCAGAGTAAGAGAATAAAAGGAAGCCATTCCAGAGGTTTTAAGCTAGACATGTTATTCTTTTGGAGACCCCATGGCTGTCCATTGTTACATGATTGTTTAATAGTCTATGCAGGATAACAGGGTGAGCTTGGTTCCATGAGTATCTCCGTCACAGTGATGAACGCTTGGCACAGACCCCCGTGCCAGTCTGTTTATCATCAAGTGGAAAGATACTTTGAAACTGGGCAAGAGCTCAGCAGGATGCACAATGCTACCCTTCTTGGACTGCGAGATGGAAGCTCATCAAATTTCTCAGCTGGTTCCACAATGACTTTAACATCGGTGATTTTTTTTTTTTTAATTACTCTGGCTGATAGTTTTCAATAAGAGCTGTTTTTCAGCATCCACCAGACGATAGCAAAGAGCTTCGACTAGTCACAACAGCGCACATACTTTCGGTTTTCTTTTTGTTTTATAGCTGCTGGGGTTTTCATCTTGTTGAAAGACGTGACAATCGGGGACCTGTGCTCTCTGCGGCGTCCCAGCGCACTCTGGAGCAGGGGCAGCTGAACTCTGCACCTGGCCACACCCACAGCTCCTGCTGCTGCTGAGGGTAACTGCAAGGATCCCTACCGCGACCCCGAACTGAGTGAACTGAGCAAACTAACTGCAGGGGTCTCTGAGGGGCGGATTCGAACCCTGACCAGAGGTGAGGAGGGCTCGGCGGGCCTCAG